>CM076572.1:1447465144-1447639601 GCA_034641835.2 Pinus albicaulis | reverse complement strand
TTTCTTATTATATGGTAATAAATTAAATCAATTCAATTACCATAAGGGGCGGGAATATTATATAATGATATATTTAACCAAAGGGCACATAATGTGGGTTTTTAATAATTAATTGGGAAATAAATACTTTGGTTAAACTTTATAATAAGATGGGTTTTTTGGATATTTATGTAAAATGAGTTATATACTTAGGATAAGGCATTTTCACTAGGGATTTAGTAAATAGAGTTAAATGTTAATATGACAAAGGGACAAGGACAACTCAAAATACTTTGCACATCCAAGAAAGTGAATATTTCTGAAGTAAATCACATTATCTTAATTTCAATACTTCAACATAGAATAGTAAGTGATTTTGAGGGGTTATTGTGGAACTTTACATGATTTTCCTAAGTAAAATAGGATTTTACTTAGGAAAAAGTTAAAAGTGAATGATTGCAATAACAAATAATCTCAAGTACTTAGGTCTTTTTGATCATTAGGCCGAGGGTCCGGTCCCTCCAAAAGTCAAGGAAATGCCTTGAGCCCCTTTAATCTCCAAATACCTTAGCACTTTGGGGAAATTAGTAAAAATATTAGGGAAAAAGTGATGAGGGAAGTTAATGATTTTGACTTTGCTTTTTATGAATTTTCTAGTGCATTTTCTACTTCAGTACTTGTGATGAAAGTAAAGGATTAAACACATTTAGCACCATCATTCATCATATGAAACTTTGCAACACCATCTACCTACCTTATCTACTTCACACTACCATTTTTTCTTCTTTATTAGGGTGCACTTAGACTGGCAAACCCTTATCAATCTTCTTTTCTTTTACAAAGAAAATCTATCTAATTCTACCCTTATTACATCCAAGGGCTCAGATTAAACTGTTGAGCACCTTTTATTAACTCTACCTATCTACTTATCTGCCAAGATTAAACTGTTTGGTCAGATATTTATTCTCTATTTCTACAACATGAAATTGAAAAATGAATGAGTCAAGTTTAAACAGTTTGACTCTTCATAAATTGTGGCAAAAGTTTGACAAGCTGCACACAATTGCTTATTACAAAAATGAAATAGTAGTGGCATTTGGATTTGCACACTTTCCTTGGTCTATTTTTGCTTGGGGTTCATTTCTTTCATTTTCTTGACCAATTTATTTTTCTTACCCTTTGATTTTTCTTTTAGGGTATACCCTCTTTACATTTTTAAATTTTTTGATTTTTTGGTTTTTCAAGAATATGGAACACCTTTGCTCAAGAAAAAGGTTTGAACATATTCCATAGTTCAATCAAGACAATCATGAAAAATGACACCTATTGGTATAGGAGTCTAACAAGGGGCATGTTTGCAATACAGCGAGGGGCAGTATTGGCAAGGGGATGGTTTGATCCCAGGCCAAGAGTATGTTAGGTCCCTATATTACTAGAATAGTCTCATATTGTTGTTAGTGTAAGCCCCTTATTGTTATTTTTGTACCCCCCTGTAACCCCAATATTGTTATTATTGTGCCCTTACATTATTATTTTTAGGTCGGCTAGGATTATATTGTGATCCCATGTACTCATATATATAGAACAAGGTTTTGTCATTTGTTTCTTCCAAGAATTGTTCATTTATGTAATGTAAAGGAGGTTTCCCCATCGAAGTGGCTTATTTCTAAGGCATTGATCTCTCTTTTCTTCTATTTTTGGACTTTGTTTCATAATAGAGTACAACAACGATAGAGAGGCAGCATACTAGAGCAACGCAAAGGAAACCATGTGCTACACAGTCCAACAAATACCATGCAGAGGTAGCGCAGAGACAGTAGGAGCCATGTAGGGCTAATGGTGGCTTAGTCAGGGTAGCGTAGGAGCAATGTAAGCCCTTCAGGGGCAACACAGGCCCTTCCAGAGTAACGTAGAGGCTGACGCAGGCCATTCCGGCTGATGCAAAGGGTTGAAGAGAAACGATGGGGTTTTCAGTGGGCCAGAAAGGGCTCGAGTTCTGTAAATCCTGTTTGAGGGAGTGAACCAGCCATATTTTCTGTCTATTAGAATAGAGGTATTGTTGCCATTTTTTTCTCTATAGGGCCAACCAATTTTGGTGGCCAGAACTTCTTGTATTCAAAATCTTCATAATAATAAAACCCTCCAGAGCTAGCTACACCAATTTTCTCGCATTGGGTTTTTACGGGGACATTTGTCCGAAAAATATGTGTGTCACTTTGTCATATGACCGTGCTAATCAGTAAATTATCTATATGTGTAGTTTGTTATATGTATTTAATTCGATGTTTTTCTGAATATTCAGATTAATAACTTGTGTATTTAATCAAGTAGGAGAAGTAAATCAATAATTAATCATAGGATTTCTTAGATTAAGAAATTTTCACATGATTCTCTAATTCATGTGTCATGCACTAGACCATGATTAACAACCGTTAGTATTAGTGAAGGCCATGAGGAGAGAATGGATAGACACATCATTCAGGTCTTCACTTGGTCAGACAGAATGGAGGATTGGGTAATCATATGGAATATGATACTCTTTATAGGATATATTAGGGCATCCAAGGAAATAATATTCGTGGAAGGATGGACATTCTTTGAGGATTGGGAATCCAGTAGTAAGAATAGTCCTAGTGGACAAATCCTGAGTGAACTCGGGGGGATATGTTCCAAGAGAGACAATGATGAGGGTGTCTATTCATCATTGGTCTCACCAGCATTGTAGCTCATGGTCTCGTGGAGAGATTTAGCTGTTATTCAAGGCCTTGCACTATGAAAATGTTGGTTGATATGATGTTATACATATGAGATTACCAATCAGATTATTCGTACGAGATTCTTCATATTGAGAGTGACCATGTACCATTATGAATAACTACCTAGTTAAGAGGGAGTGTTGAAAAGTGTAACAAGGTTCGGTTTTCATAATGACTTGTAATTATGAATTTATGTAATGAATAGACAAAGATAATAAAATGTATTTGTTGTAATACTTGCATCATGGGTTTCATGAGAAAGGAGATTTTATTATAGTTCAAAGACTTCTTCTTGATCTTTAGGTATTTGTCATCTTGTCATACAGATAATTAGAGTCATGTAAATTAAGTGATGTTACACTTAGAAAATGTCTAGAAAGTCCTCCAAGACAAGCACAGTTCTCCTCCTATTGATGTCGACCTCATATATATATATAATTTTCATGTCGGCTCATTTATAGAGCACCAACCACTATAAATATGTGGTTGGGGTCACCACATAAAGGAAGAAAAATTTCGGATATCTTCTCTAATAATTTCAGTGAGACATCTCTGAGTTTTTTGGAGGTATGGTACAACTATATAGTTTGGGTCTGATATTTCGTATGGTACCTCTGGAAGAGACAACAAGAAAAGGAAGGGACAAAGAGAAAATGAACGGACAAAAAGGGCATGCATCCGAGATTCTCGAGTAGCTAGACAACAATATAGTTTCGGTCCCTCTCTTTATTATGGCCAGAATGGTGACAAGATCAAATTGCAGTGGTGGAGTAGTTCAATGGTGTGTCGATATAATGTTATGATACTATCTCATTCTTGGTAAAGGTTTCAGTGCTAACAAGCAGAGAAATACAGTCCAGACAGAGGATACATGGAAAC
Organism: Pinus albicaulis; assembly: GCA_034641835.2. Lineage (NCBI taxonomy): Eukaryota > Viridiplantae > Streptophyta > Pinopsida > Pinales > Pinaceae > Pinus > Pinus albicaulis. Next base: position 1,447,635,987 of record CM076572.1, on the reverse strand, counting down.
TACAATTCGTTGCTACAATGGATTCCACAGTTTAGTGCAGTGACATCATGATAATATCTCAAAGATAAGGATATCAAAGAGGAGAAGAAGAAGAATGGTGTCTTGGTTTTGGAGTGACTTATAGGTCAAGGTCATGGTCATGATACTCGTCGATTGAAGATCTATAAGAAGAATTATTATCTGGGTTTCCTCTCCAAGAGGGAGAGGTTTTGGCCCTGGCTTGAAGATCATCAACTTGGTGTCTCTTGTGTTTTGATAATGACTTGATGAAAGATATAATAAAATAACAAAGATAATATCTAAGTGAAAGAAGTATAACGAAATCACAAGTAATTATCAAGAAGAGAAATTTGAATTAAATGCCCTAATTTATCAACACATCGAAGTCTCAAGAATATAACTCCCGAAGAAGCATTTACAGGAAAGAAGTAGAGTGTGGATCATCTTCGAATATTTGGAAGCCCTGCCTACATCCTTGTTCCAAAATACAAGCAAAAAAATCTGAATTCTACAAGCATCAAAGGAATATTCATTGGATATAGTCTCTCCTCAAAAGAATATAGAATCTACATCAAGGAAAGAAGGCATATCAAAGTAAGCAGAGATATCATATTTGATGAAAGTCAAGCCTATAAGAAATCCAAAGATATCCCCATAGATTTTGATGATGAATAATCTCTTATATTCAAAGAAGAAGATACACAACATGAAAACCCTACTACAAATTAAGAAGAAGAAGGACCAAGTGATCTTATTCAACCTGTGACCATCCCGACCACAAGGAAAAGGCAAAATTCGTTAAAAGCTGCACTACAAGATGTCGAAGGACATGAAGCTCCAATAGGAACCTTTAGGGAAAGTAAAATACTGAAGAGATAATCTGGCTATGTTGCATATATGACGAAGCTAATCAAAGTTGAATGATCTACATTTGTAGAAGCTGCTCAACAGGAAGTTTGGAAGAAGGCGATGCAGGAATAATACCAATCCATTATGAAGAATGGGGTTTTGGAAATCGTTCCTAGACCTAGTGACAAATCAATTGTCACATCTAAATGGATCTACAAAATCAAGCATGATGTTGATGGAAGCATAGACAAGTACGAAGAAAGTTCTTTGCAAGGGGCTTCTCTAAAAAAGAAGGAATATATTATGAATAAAAATTTGCACCTATATCAAGGTATACTACTATTATATATTTGGTTTAATTGGTTGCTACAATGACTTGGAATATCTACAAATGGATGTGAATACCACATTTCTAAATGGGACCATTGATGAGGAAGTATACATCGAACAACTCAAAGGTTTCAAAGTAAATAGTAGGGACTCTCACATCTGCAAACTGAATAAAGCCCTATATGGCTTGAAGCAAGCTCCTAGGGCATGGTACACGAGAATGGATGCATATCTCCTAATAAATGGGTTTGTGAAGGGCAACACTAATCCAAATCTCTACATCAAGGTTGTGAATAATGAGCCTGTAATTATTCTACTGTATGTGGATGATCTATTCATCACTATTGTGGAGCATAAAATTTAAGAGTGCAAGAAGATACTAGGCAGCTAAATTTGAGATGAAGGATATAGGACTCATGCATTACTACCTGGGTCTCAAAGTATGGCAGAAACCTGGGGAGATATATTTGGGGCAAGGAAAGTACATCATCAAAATGTTACAGAAATTTGGAATTATGGACTCCAAGCCCATGACTAATGTTGGGTCTCCAAAATTTCATCCACTTTTACCCACATTTCCATCATTTTACTCTCATTCCATAATTTCGTAGCTACATAACCCTACATTAAGTAACCATTTTACCACAATTTGCACATATTTGTACATATTGGTAACACTGTATAGTTTTTTTATTTCATTTCTTTTCAGCAAGTATGTTTTTATTTTATGCAAGTGTGTTTTTCCTTTCAGCAGTGTGATTACAATTATGAAAGCATGGTGTGTTTTCAATTATGCAAGTGTTCTTTTCCTTTAAGCATGGTGTGATTTCATTTATGCAAGTGTAGAGTGATTTCAATTATGCAAGTGTTCTTTTCCTTTAAGCGTGGTGTGCTTTCAATTATGCAAGTGTAGAGTGATTTCAATTATGCAAGTGTGGTGTGATTTCAATTCTGCAAGAGTGGTTTCAATTTCATGCAAGTGTGATTTCAATTTCTTTATATTTGTTTTGATTTGGTTGATTTATAATTATTTAATTTGTTTTGTAATTAGTTTAATTGCATTAGATTAATCTAATCTGAAAGATAACCACCTAGTACATATAGTACAGATCTACCTCCTCACTTTATGAAACCACGGGTTGACAATTAAATGACAGATATTTAACTCATGATTAAATCACCCAACATTTTGGCACCGTTGTTGGGGAGGTATACATAGGTGTTTATTTTGAAGTTTAGAAAACTCATTTTAGTTGCATTCATTATTTAGATGTTTGGTTCAATTCATATTAAAATAATTTTGCATTGAAAATTTAAAAAAAATTCAAAGAAAAAAAATTGTACTAATCTGTGTGTGCAACAGGAATTATCAACTAGTTGGAGTAATTCACAGGAAATTAAGGGTTTGAATAATGTTCTTCCTTCTTTACTTCTTGATTGAATTATCTAAACAATTGGTCTTTCATGCTTTGATGATTTTCATTGCATAGTTTTCTAACCTTAGCGTGTATATCTTTTTAATCTTGTTACACACATGGTTACACTGGAAATATGCATACACTTGATCGATTTTTCTATTTCCAGTATAGTAAAATAAAGTAGGATTAATGAATAAAACTAAGTTTTGGTTATGTTTTTTAAGGTTTTTAAAGTTATATTTCATTTTTTTTTCAATTTTTTTTATTGGTGGTGGAGTAAGAGCCACCCAACTCACTAATCATTTGCAGGAAGATGTAGAAAGAAAAGGAATATTTGAGAAAAGAGGAGAAAAAACAGAGTTTTGAGAGACACGATCTGAATTTAGAGATCAAATCCTTGTCTTTTGTCTTTTAAATTTCACATTCCAATTTAATAAAGAGCTTCAATATTACCGAGTATGCTCTCTTCTTGCGCTCCCTGCGATTTGGAAGATCAGAAAATAAAATCGAACCAAGTTAGTTTTAAAAATTTTCAATAAAAATTGGATAAGAGATCAAAATTCATAATTAAAAGTATAATTACTTACCTTTAGAAAGATCAAAAAACAAAATTGATGTCTCCAATGGATCCCAATTTGCCGAAAACCCTGTTTTGACTCTTTTTTCACCTCATTTGGCCAAAAATTGAGAAATATATCACTGTTTTAAGTTTCTACCCAATTATTATGTTAATAAGCCTACAATTCGACCCAAACCCGGCTTGTACGCCCATAAAATGGGAACACATGAATCTGGCCTTCCTGACCAGTAGGAAAATTTGTAGGACAATTAAGATAAGCCCCCATGTCCGAAAATTTTGGTCATATGGCACTGGAGTGCCGGGGACTAGGGCTTAGCCTCGACCCCTTTCTCTAAATGCACAATCATTAGCATTTAAATATGTGCAGAGATTATATTTAACAAGAAATGTGGTAGCAGATTTGGTAAAGAGATTTGGTTGTTATTCAAGAGGTCACAGGTTCAATTCTAGTGGGGGCTATTCAGCCTCAATTTTTTTTTGGCTCACTAAAAAGTGGCCTCGTGGCAACCGATCGTTGGTTCACATGGCAGTCTTCCATTGGGACACAATAGAAAACCATGAACCAATTTTGAAACACACACATGTCAACCAATGAAAATAATGCCAAGTGTCAATCACGCATTGGATAATGATGAACCAATAAAACTTGCCACATGTCATGACCTAGTCAGTGTACGGACTACTGATTGGGCGTTCCTGCAACCTAAAACTCATTTTTTAAACTGTTTCATAAAAGTATTAGAACACGATTCTAGGAGCATCCGAAGTCAGATTTCAGTGAAATGAAGTGCATTGGATTTAGAGCGATGGGATATACACTTTGGCGCTAGTTTCAAGACTATCCAAGAATTTTTAATTTTAAGCATTTTCTTGATCCTCAAGATCATGGGCAAGGGTGGAGCAATAGAGAAAAAGAACAAAAACTATTACAGACTTAGAATTTCATAAAAAAACATGCAAATATTTAAAATCTAACTGTGATAATTGAAAAAACCACCATCCGAGTCTAATTGTAGGTTGTAAAGTGGCAAGGTAGTGCAACGATCAATGTTTTTGGTAGTTGCAGAATCGACACAATTCAGTAGCTTATGAAAATTTAGTTTATGATATATTTTCGAAGCATTAAGTGTATGGAGAAGAGGTCTCAAGCTCAAAAATTGGTAAGAAACAGGTAAGAGTGCATTTAATTTTTCTTGAATTTGTTTTATTAGTACTATTTCTGAGGTTTTTTTGTGTATATATCAAATGAAGATATACTAATCACCTCTCTCTCCCGATAGTCTTACATTCTATTGTAGAAAAGTGCTAAGTTTTTGTAGGTTCCAGGACGATGAAAGAAGATCACTATGTGCATAAGTGTCTTTCAAAGACCAAGTTTCTTTCAAAAGAGCATGATCATTTCATGTTAAATTAGATCCATTACACCATTGCTATTAAACAAATACCAATTTTACCATTTCCATTAAACATATACCAATTTTACCATCTCTACTCATTCTAAGCCTGTAGTTGATCCATAACTTTCCATCTACCTACTAAAAAAAAAAACTCATTTCCCTTCGCAATTTTCATACTTTCCTGCATCATTTTCACTCACCCTTTCCAAAACTAAAGTCATTCAACTCCCTTACAAAGCTGAGTCACCCCATTTTCCTTTTCATTCATGTCCAATAAACCTTGCTCCAATGCAAATTTTCCATTTATAGTCCTTCAAATTATTATTGTATACTCACGTTACATGATGGAGGATTCATTAAGGCCTCCTTTCTAACAAGTTTTGACCCATCGACTCCGACACATCATCTGGGATCAAAACAAGATATTTCAAGTACCTTGAGGCTTGCATGCCTTAATTTCAAATTCTCTCGCCAATAATCAGTGGGAATACATCAATGTCCCCTATTTGTTCGATCTTCTAGGTGACTTGACTACGACACATCTATTTGTACCTAGTAAGATGTACTTAGGCATCTTGACTCTCATTGACATCAATTATGAGTAGTCTCGTGTTGGTTAATGAAATTCATTAATTACCAATAATCCAACAATTTCTTTCTATGTTCTTCATCAACACATCCATTGACATAGATAAGAATTATACCACTGGGTGGAAACAAATGAAGACTATATGATTTCAACAGTTTGCAACATGACTCACAGTAGGAGAATTTTGAGGTCTAAAATGGGCCTCCTAAGAAAAATGTACAACAAAAATAAACTTTGTAAGAACCAATAGGATTCAAGATGATGATGTCAACCATGGGGGATGATTCGGCATTTTTGGAGTAAAAAAGTAAAAATAATAAAAAATAATAAAATAATAAAACTACTTTTTCTACTCGTATTTTCAACTTATCTCTCTAATTTTTTACTCAAATTTCGAGTGGAAGTACTCGTTGGATGCAAAATTTAATTCCTCATCCAAGGAGTACCCATGTTGCATACTTTCGATGGACCCTACTACACGAAAAATGAGAAATACATGAAAAAACGTGTTTACTATCATGTTTTTCATGTATTACTCACTTTTCATGTAGCAATGTCCATAAAAAGTATGGAACATGGGTACTCCTTGGATGGTAAATCAAATTCTTCATCCAACGAGTGTTTCCACTCAAAATTTGAGTAAACCCATAGGGAGATAACTTGGAAATACGAGTTAAAAAAGTAGTTTTTCCTTTTTTCCCTCTAAAATTTGATGATGTAATCAAATATTATTTTATTATTTCCACTATTATTTTATAATTTCCCTAGGAGGTCCATTTTAGACCTCAAAATTCCCCTAATGATTCAGCAGCCATAGCAATAAAGATTCCAATATCTTCCTCAATTCATACAACCAAGAGAAAGAAGAAGCAAATAATATCGTTTTACTTCATATTCCATTATCCCGTAGCAGCAGCCACACTCTTCTCGATATACATAGCTTGTCCACTTTTCAGGTAAGTGAAGGTATTTTGTTTTCTATTATTTAATCTTGTAATTCCTTAAATGATAAAATCGTGATTTTGGACAAATCCCTCACCACATTCATATTCCCTTTCGCATTTGTAAGAAAACTGAAAACTACTTAAGTTGGGGGGAAGGGACATTCACATTTCATGCCACATGCCATTTCACCCTAACCAACATATTTTTCCCAAACAACTATTATTGCATTTTTATTCTAAAAGATTATGTGTTTTGAAATGATCAATTGATGAACAGATTAAATGACTGACAGTCACTATGGGACTTAAAAAAAGATTCTCGATGTTTTCAAGTATTTTGATGCAATAAAAAAATAACAAAAGTATTGTTACACAAGAACCAATACTCATAAAATTTTGGTTATCACATAAGAACCAACCATAAAAAATATATGTTGCAATCAAATGTATTTCAAAGTACACTTTGCGAAAAGAATGAAATTGTCAAATGATATGATAATGCAAAATTAAAAGAGAATAAATACAAAGCCAAAGCTCATATAAAAGCACAACATTTCAATAATATTAACTTGACTAAGGAAATCAATGAAATAGTTTCATGAGAACATGGAACATCTTCAATTGGGGGCTATGTTGGGTCTCCAAAATGTCATCCACTTTTACCCACATTTCCATCATTTTACCCTCATTCTATGATTCTGTAGCTGCACAACCCTACATTAAGTAACCATTTTCATGATCATATGGGTTTAGCATTATCTTTTCCAAAGTCATTTATTTTAATTATTTTAAGTGAATTTGGGATTAAATATTATAAAATTAACATGTTTTCATATATACATAAAAATGGTACAAGTTTTATGATATGGTAGGCCTCCTTGGAGATTTTAGAAGGGTCCTACTTGGCCTCCTAACTACAAATTCGACTTTTAAATTTCAACTCATGACTATTTCTAGAAACATTTAAAGAATACATGGATCATTAAGATAAACACATTCAAGGGAGAAGAATCATTGATAAGATAACTTTGAGAGGATATGTATCTTACATTTTTAGGAGATTGGTTGTAACCACATGAGATAAATGTGGATTTATGAGATATTTGAGGATTTGTATTTATTGTATAGTTATCCTTAATTTTTGTATAAATAGGAGTGCACCCTTCATACAAAGGGTTCTAATGTAGGTTGTATATTTAGTTGTTAATTGTTAGTTGTTAGAGGTTAGATGTAGCTAGTGGATAGTTTATAGTTGGAGGTTCCAAGTTCCATTTAGGATGTGATTTGTAAAGTGAGGAGAGAGAATTATTGTAATAGATTGTAACTTAATTTTATGAAATATATGCTGCCACTTTGATCTCCAAGATGTGATAGTTGTTCAGTGTGCTTGCTGAGGCATGGAGGGTCCCCATCAACCACAATTTTTACATATTTGTACATATTGGTAACATAGTATAGTTTCTTCATTTCTTTTCTTTTCAGCAAGTGTGTTTTTCCTTTCAGCAGTGTGATTTCAATTATGCAAGCGTGGTGTGTTTTCAATTATGTAAGTGTTCTTTTCCTTTAAGCGTGGTGTGATTTTATTTATGCAAGTGTGGTGTGATTTTAATTCTGCAAGAGTGATTTCAATTTCATGCAAGTGTGATTTCCTTTATGCAAGTGTGATTTCATTTTTTTTTATATTTGGTTTGATTTGGTTCAAATTAGATTGATTCAATTTGTTTTGTAATTAGTTTAATTGCATTATATTAATTAAATTTGAAAGATAACCACCTAGGACATATAGTACATGTATACCTCGTAAGTTTACGAAACCCCAGGTTGATAATTAAATACCAAAGATTTAAGTCACGATTAAATCACCTAACAACTACTCCTATGATCACCAATCTCAAGAAGTTACAGCGTTCTTACTCAAGTATCGTGGATCCTATTATCACTCCCTAATTTCCCAAGATTGTGAAGGAAACCCAGAGGTAACCACACAACCACTTTGGAATTTAGGCTCTAGCCTTCCTAAACTTAGAGAGGTATCTCTCTGTCAGATCCAACTTTGTTGTATTTATGATTTTAGGCTAGCTATGAAGGGTCGGAGTTTGGTTTTTGAATTGGTTTGGTTGGAATAGCAAGGGAAGGCCATTGGGAAATGGAGTCAGAAGAGTTTAAGAGGATTAAATACAGAAATAATTAAGCTTAATTGTAAGAGGGAAAGATAGGCATACTATTGGATCCTTTAAATTTAGATGAAATGTAAGAGAATAAATGAAATAGGTTCAATTAAGAAAAGAAAATTTAAGAATTCTTTAACTTAATATCAAAGGAAAAAATTCAAATTATCCATAGCTAGAATCAAAGTGTATCTTTCAACAAATTCCGTTTTCAACTTTCTGTAAAATAATTAAGAAAAGAAACACATATGAAAACAAAGAAAACATATTACAGTAAGAAGCACTTCACCACATAGATATGACACATGAATCCTGAAACAACTTGTCTTGTTACTGCAAAATGTCACTTGAACTCAGTGAACAAATATACAATGAATGGTAGTCTTTCTCATTACAAATCCCAACAACTTCAAATTCTGAAGTATTTATACAAATTTTAAAATAAAATACGTTGAAAAAATATAAAGATTTGTTACAAATATCTCAAACTGTGTTTCAAAAATAGAACTAAAATATAGGACATTCAAAACTAATGAATCTACTTGGCGCTATCTTTGTGGATTATCTGTGACAAAGAAGAGCAATTCGAATTTGATAACAACTCTTATTTGATGAGGTGGCCTCCAAGTCACTAACTGTCTATGAGTTTTTTCCTCATGAAATTATGAAAAATATGGTCTAGTTATCCATTTGAATATATCAATATGAGAAATCTGTATAAAGAGTGAAAGAGGTTATTGTAGATTAAGATGTTTTTGAGATAAAACTCTCTCAATTTCCCAAAATTCAGCGCAAGTTGTGATCCAGGTGGATATTGGTGGTCACTCGCCAATTCCACTTGGGGCCCCACCATTGTGTCTGTTGTTCAATCTTTAGCATTAGCCACGGGAGTACAAAAGGATGGACAAGCCACGCAATAAGGTTTTATATCAAATGGCAAATATTCCAAAAAGTGGGTCGTAAAGAGATAAGATAGTGAAATTCGCATGTATTAAAGCCAATAGGGTAAATAAAGCAACGGGCTGAGTGTAAAACCATAAGTAAACATGAGGTATAAAAGGTAAAGGGGACGCAGTGCTAAACACATGACTGATGTATTAAACGGAGTCGTTGCCACATAAGAAAGCACGTGGGGAAATTCCAAGGGGGTCGAGCAGCGGGGAAAGGATGAGACCCATACCCCCGCGGAAAGGTGACACGTGGCATGGTGGAGACTCAACGTTGGAAGGGGATAGTAAAAACAGGCCGTGGGATGTGATCACGTGGCGGAGCAAAGGTGGACCCGCGCGGCGGAGAAAGCCATGTGTTAGTTCGGCGTAGAAAATCACGCACAGCAAGAACTAGACAACATATGTGGATAAAAGGTAAGGTAAAGTTTATTAGATCAGCTGGTACTGAGACCCGTACCAGCCTTAAACCCGACACGAGGCGCACACCTACACCTTGAAACCCCCCAATCCCCATGCGCCACGTGTCTCATTTTCAGTGTCCTTACAACACTTGCCTTCGACCATTCTACTCACCCGCCTTTTTAGCTCGAACAGCCTGCTCTAGTAGTAACAAATCTCGTATTTCTCTGCAGTAAAAAGACACAGGTTACTATCTACGGCAAATACAAGTAAGGAAGAGCGCCTGGTATACCCCAATCACTGTCAGAGTTCCCCGCGTCGCTTTCCCAAGCAGCGTCACCCTCTGTTCAGGTATTCCATTCTTTATTATCCATCTGTTTCCTTTCTCTTTTTCGAATTCTTAAAATGTCAGCCATGGGGAGGGGAACGCCCAAGAAGAACGAGCCAGAAACTCCCCAGGTCCGTGAGTCTAGGAACCCCCCTGGTTTTGAACCCCTCTATGACTTGCAGTCTGGTATCTGCGACCCGAAATTCCCTTTTTGACATACGCAGTATCAAACCTCTTCTTTTCAGCCGCCATTGCAAGAACGCAGACCATTTCCGAGTTGTCGCGTCGGGCTTCTACCATCAAATAACCCCCCAGGTCCATTCTTGTATTGATTTCATTACCTGGCTCAGAGATGCCTTCGATGTACAGCAGGGCGTTTTCGTTTCCCCTCAAGGGAATCAGGTTTTTTCCCTTTCTCCCGATGTCATCAGACAGGCCCTTCGTTTCCCTGCCAGCGAAACATATATCAGCTTCAAAGATGAAACCTTGTTAACCCAGTTCAATAAACAGCCGAGGGAAGCCCGTCGCGCCTTTATATCTTTCATAACTGTCGACCATGCAACTTCCCTGCCTACATTAGAGCCGTTTTCACTAAGTTTGTTCATCGAAGAGGTTCGACCTGTTCTCTCTCTCATCACTGGCCTTTTGGGAATAGGAAGCCCGGAAGACATTTCTATGGTATGCATTCGCTTCTTATGGCTCATGTCGCAGAATGGGGTTGTCTTGGACATTCCTGGTTTCCTCTCCTTGACCATCCGAACTCAATTCCAAGAGCTCTCACAAGCCTGCCAGTTTCGCTTCTTCTCAATGGTGTTCTACCTCTTCTTGTTCCAGCATGCAGATAAGTTCGATCATTTGGGGTTAGACAGGGTCTATTCTAAGAATTCCCAACCCAGACCAGTCTTCGACTGGAACTTCTCCGTTCATCAATTACCCAAGGGAGAGGGCTATGCAAACTTCGTGAACACTTTCATGTCCATCGCCTACGCCATCATCCACGATTCGCCTTCCCCTAGGGTTTTCCCAGAAATGAAACGCTGGCTCCAAGCCGGGAAATACCAGTGTACCGGAGATTGGTTTCTTTCCGAAGACTGTACTGAAATTCGGGTCTATGGAGCCGAAGTTGCTCCATACCGGTTGCCAGTTTTCCCTGTCCGACGAGTTTACGCCCTTGAATACATCCGGCAAGCCCTCAAAGCCGATCGGCTCCATTTTTTCCCCGCTAAGAAAGGCTACATCCTAAGACTCCCTACCCAAATCGGCCCCTTTGTGGTAAACTCGAGGCATGCCCTCTCCATTGCTGAAAAAATGCTGCAAAATATGGACCTGACGTTGGGGAAAAGCTGGGCTTATGACCTGCGAGAAATCATTTCAAATAAAAGGAAAAGGAACAGGTCTACGCCCTACATACATGAGCCGAGGCCATTTATGTAATGGAGGGCTAACCTCGAAATTTGGCCCATGTTTTCGCAGATGGAGACGGATTCATCTGCTACAGGGGAAGAGGAGGAAGTGAACAGGGGCACCGGTGAAGAAGAGGCAGGTACCTCCGGAGTAGCACCACCGCCCAAGAGGCAAAGGACGGCCACCAGTGAAGCGGAAGTCATACGGGAAGGGCAATTACTGGAACCCTTCACGAAGTTTGGGGAATTCGATAAAGGCAAGGCAGGTATAATAGTGTTGAGAGACAGCGCCACCTCCTCCGATTACACAGAGGTCACGCAGGCCATCGTCGAGCACACTTCGTCCAGGCCAAGCGAAAGGGAGCAGTCGAACAAAGTAATCCGAGACATGTACAAGGCTGAATTGGGGGTATGTGGAAAAGTATTCTACCAGGCTCTCCGCCTCTATCAACGCGGAAACTGAAAGCCTGGTATTATCTATGGCGGAAGCCATCCTGGACCCCAATTCTGATGTTCCCAGCTATAAATTTCTTGAATTGGCCATTGACATGCAGAAGGTGCCGACCAATGACATGTGTGACCTGTTTCAAATAGTCTGCGACATGATGAAGGATAAACTAATGCAGCGCACCCTCGCATTAAGGAAGCTAGAACAGAAACATGACCAGCTGAGGGCATCCTTTGTAGCTGAACAGGTTTCTTGCCATGCCAATGCACACCAGGTGCGTGATCTCCAGGACCAAATCAAGAACTCAGACGAAGGAGGAAAAGGTGCACAGGCAGCACTCATAAAGCAGTTGCAGAAGGAAGTTTCATCTGCGAAAAGGCAGGCTCGTATTCCTCCCTCGCATCATGTCCAGACATCGGAATTGGTACAGGCGAAGGAATAAAAGGCAGAGCTGTCAGCCAGGTTATCCAAGGAGAGGGAAGAGAAAGAAAAAATGGCCGAAAGGATCAGTGAGTTACAAGGCAAAGCGACAGAGCTCACTGCCAGCACAACTGTCTACAGCCAGAGCTGAGATTGAAGTACTGGAGAAACAAGCATCCATGGCCAGACAAAAGATCGCAGAATTGGAGAGCTCCCTGGCCAAAAATGCCAGAACAGTCAAAGGGCTGCAAAAGGAAGTTGAGCACGAGAAAAAGGTCACGGCTGAGTAGCAGAAAACCATTGCAGACATGAGAAGTCGAGAAAAGGGGAACCTTACCCTTCTCGAGGCCAGAAGCATAAGATGGTCAGACATAATCACGGCCATAACTGAGCAATGGGAGTTTCTGACAATGATAGGAGAGCTCAAGTCTACTTTTCCCTATCTAAGTAGAAAATTGCAGGAGGCGGGGATTGATCTGCCCAACAGAGCTCAACATGCTGGGGATTACATCTCATTTCTGTACGCGTTAAAGGCAAACGACTTGGAGAAACACGGTATCTCCAGCCGATTTACAGAGGTCATTGAATGTCATAAGATCATCAATAAGGAGAAGGCCCGAGCAGCAGCTTCAAGAGCCCTTCAACGGGTGGGCGACAGTGTCGAACGGTTTGACGAGGTATGGGATGAAATCATGACAGCCGGACTCCCTTCCTGATGGGAACCGACCGCTCCTACTGTGCTTTTGCCTCTGGACCAATACACAGAGCGCTTGCAAATGGAAAGAGATCGGACTGACCTCCAGATGGGAAAAGCAACTCAGCTCAAAGCCGATACAATTGTAACAGTCCTTCAAAAGGAGTTTAATCTCCTTTACATGATCAGGAACCGACTCCCCACTAAGGCAGGTTTGCACACTCTCGGTGAAGCTTTCATCGAGGTGGAGGGGCTCTCAGCAATGCCCGAGCCAACTGTGGAGAGTCAGCAGAGACTGACACAGTTTATGAGTCAACATACCAGTTCATCCGCTAACATGCCTCCGCCTGAATCTGCAACTGCTTCCACTCAGCCTCGCCAGTGATTCTTCTGTTAACTCATGCTATGGTCTTAACGACCTATTTCACTTTCATTTGGTTTATTTCTTTTAAAGTTCCAAGTGGGTTGTTTTCCCCCACTCTTGCATTTTACTTTTTACATCAAACATTTTTTTAAATTTCTGTTTTGAAAATGGCATGGGGCCTGTTTACACATGATGGGAGGTTTGATTCCCCATCATGAAATTTTTTTGTTATGAAAAGGACATCTAACAAATTTTTCCCATGCGAAGAAGATATTTTCCCAAAATGTCTTCTCGCTGAAATGGGAAGGATCCTATATAAGGTAGATGAAAGAAGAAAGAAAGGTTCCAAAATTTTGGAGGAAATGACTGTGTAGTATCTTCTTGTTTAACATTTTGTGAAGGTCTCAATATGAATGCAAAGAGCCCGTAGGGCCTCAATGAAAAGAAGTTTTGTTTCGGATAAGGATTCTGGTCTTGTTTCTTCATAGTGTGTTATTCTCTCTGGTGTGCTGTAGTGCTGTTATTCGTTTTGCTTATATCCATATATCTGATATTACATTCTGGAATGCGAGTTACTGGCTACTTTCTGTTATGAATTTATCCCTGTGGATACTTATTTCATTAGCTTCTCGGCACTTTAAATATGGCTCAGATGTAATATGTTGTTCCATTTTCACCTCATTCACATTTTTGCTATGTTGAATGTTATGAAGTATTATTTACGAATGTGGTTGCCATGTATGGATTCTTAATGTTTAAGCCCATTACATGTTAACGTATGTTTCTGAATACTGCCTTTGTAGCAATTAATATCTCCTCCTTTCTACATTCTCAGTAGATACCTTTATATCATCCTTCTCTGTGAACTATTCGGGAATCCAGCCCTTGCTGCAGCAAACTGTCTTGGAGTTGTCTTGTGTATTTATGTTGGGATTTATCATCTTGTTTATTCAGAATTGCCTCTTCAGCTTTAAGCTTCTGAAATATTGGATACCACTGAAATACTAGTTCTCTCATTTGAAAAGAAATAGTCTGAGAGCTCGGTCTTGCTGAGATTCTTCCCATTACATAACCATGTCTCTCTGCTATATAAGATGTCCTAGGCACTGGTCTATGGCAACTCTAGGCTGTCTCTAGGAGCTACAACATATTTTTGGCGCCGTTGCCGGGGATCGAAGTTGAAGAAATCTAAATCCCTGGGCCTCGACAAAACCCATCCAGCCTTTAGTTAGGTGAGCACGAAGAGTTGAGAGTTGTGCACCCCTCACCTTGGCGACTCCACATTCATATTACAGATAAACCTATTTGCAGTCCTGGCTCCCCGTAAGCCGCACCTACGGTCAGATACATCTCAGTCAAGGACACCCTCTGTGTCTGACCCCGAGAGAATCCTACATCGAAGAGGCTGGAGGGAAAGGCAGTCAGTCCATACCGAGATTCCTGAATTCTCCCTAGAAAAATTTCCATACCTTCCGTCCTCTTCTTCTCAAGTCGCCCAAATACAAGGCTCTAACCCTATTATAAGAGATACTGGTAACTATTCAGAGAGCCCACCTCGGGGAGGTGTCCACATCAAGGACGAAGCCGAGTCTAGTTATACTCCGCATTACTCTTTCCACCCTACTCCTGAAATTGAGGAGGTTAAGGAAGTTACTGAAATATCTGCTGTTCATAGCCCGACATTTTCATCAACCCCTCAAGTCGTTGTTCACTACATCCCCATCATTATTCATACTTCACTTACACCCTCTCCTTCACCACTCACAGCTCAGACTCTCATTCTACCTCCGCCTCCCCAATGGAAAATGTCCCTGGCTTCTTACAAAATAGGTATGCTCCTTTACAGCTACCTGCAGTACTAAATGACATGCCACAGGATTATTTAAAGATTCTGCCCAGATTTAGTGGTGAGAATGGCATTGAAGCACAAAAGCATGTCGAAATTTTCTGCTCTTTCGCGGAGAATTTTAATGTTGAGCATTTGGACGTAGTTCTAAGGTTGTTCGTGAAATCCTTCGATGGGGAAGCCGGAAAATGGTTTAAAACCCTTGGAGCTAATTCCATCAACAGTTGGGAGGCTATGGAGGATGCTTTTGTCAAAACGTGGGGGGAAAGGAAGGATCATGGGGATGTTCTTACCGAGTTTAAAACTCTGAAAAAGAAGCACAATGAAGGGGTATCAGAGTTTATCAGACGATTTAACAAATTGTACCTGAGCCTCCCAACTGAGATGAAGGTTCATCAGACCGCTGCCAAGGTCGTTTTTGTGGCAGAATTTGATTCTGAGTTTGGTTTCTCACTGAGAGAGAGAAAGCCAGCCACTCTGGATGACGCACAGACAGATGCGTTGGAGATAGAAGCAAATTTTGTCTCAACTGGCAAGTCCAAAGGGAAACAGGAACATGATACTAGAAGAAGGGACAAAGAAGAAGTATCCACTTCAAGCCAAGATAGAGATTTGGCAAATGACAAGATTGAAGAGATGAATAGAATGATCAAGAATCTCTCAAATAAGTTGGTAAAGCTGGAGATGGAGGCCAAGAATTCACCCCCAAAGAACTTCCAGAATGCTCCAAACAGGGGATTCAATCCTCAGTACCGGAAACCACCCTTGCAGATCTTGTAGAGGGGACAGAAGGAGCAACAAGATCAGGTACCACATCCTTTATACTTGGAGGGACAAGTGGAATATTCTCCTGAAGATTCTGCCTATGAACAAGAAGATGCATGCCCCGTCTTCTCAGACAGTGATGACATAGAATGCCCTGTACAAGAAAGTGAGGAAGGGGAGCTACAAGCTCACTCAGAGATGAGGAACAATGAGGATACTGAAGAGCCCGAGATCGATGACTACTGTAAACGGTTCATTGACTTCATGCAAGCTCAGTTTAATAGAAAATATGACCTCAGGTCATCCAGAAAGAGAACCCGCACTCAAGATGAAGAGGAGGACATACCCCAAAAGTCAGCATCTGCACAGAAAGAGGCCAATACTCAAGAACCCCTTGAAAAAGGTAAGAGGCCCCTGGACCAATCTCTGCAATCTGATATTCAAATGCCTTCGTCTTCACAAGTAACTATATCCCCTGATAATAAACCTCCAGTAAAAGAAGTTAAGCCTCCTCTGCAAAGTGAAGTGTCAATAGATAAGCCTTCATCTATCTTCTGTTTACAAAAAGAGCTTTAAAAATTAAAAATACCAGTCCCTTTGTCTGAATTATTGAAACAGCCTGCCTATCAGTCACAGGTCTCCTCCTTCATCTCCCCTCCTGATGTACCCCACATTCCAGACAGTCTTAACCTGTAAGAAGAAAGACCTATGGTAATGTTCGGTCCACACATTGAAGAGTTAGATCCCTCACCCCTCCCTTTTATGTATCTTTAGTGATCCATGATCTATTGTTGCATAATTGTATGTTAGACTCAGGAACGTCGCACAACCTCATGCCCCTATCTGTCATGGAACAATTGGGACTCCAAATCACTCGCCCATATAAAGATCTCTATTCCTTTGATTCCAAAAGAGTGAAAAGTTTGGGCATGATTAAAGATCTAGCAGTTACTCTGGCTCAGATCCCTACCAAAAGTGTGGTGATGGATATCGTAGTGGCTGACATCCCAGCCCACTTCGGTATGCTACTGTCAAGGTCTTGGGGGACTAGGATTGGAGGATCAATTAAGCTGGACCTGTCCTATGCCACTATCCCTGTCTTTGGTGGTCAAGAGAGGAGATTGTACCGAGAGACCAGATTTGTTAAAACAGTCACCAAGGCAGGTGACTCGGTTAATTCCCCAGTCTATAGCCGAGATGGGGATTTCTCCTGTCTGATGTTAGAAGAAGATCAGGAATATGCCCATGAGCCCTCATTCTGTCAGATAAAGACTGAATCATCAGTGCAGGACTGTGGATCTGAAATCTGGACACTCCACTTTGATGGGGCAAATTCCAGGGAAGGAAATGGGGCTGGAGTGTTGCTAATTTCACCTATGGGTCAATGGGTCCCCTTGTCTTTCAAATTTGAATATGAGGCCACAAAAAATGTGGCTGAATATGAAGCACTGATATTGGGGCTGCAGACAGCAAGGAGTATGAAAATGCAGAATCTAAAGGTGCTGGGAGACTCTGAGTTGGTGGTTAGACAAGTGAAAAATCAGTGTCAAGCCAAACATCCTAGGCTAAAGGCCTATAGAAATGAAGTTTGGGATCTTGTAGAGAACTCTTTCTTGGCATTTAACATTCAATTTATGCCCCGAGAACAGAACAGGATGGCAGACTCTTTGGCCGTGGCTGCTAGTACCTTCTGCCCACCTTAGAACCCTCTTCTGAGATATGAAATAGAAGTAAGGTACCGGCCTTCAATCCCTGATAATGTCAAGCACTGGCAGGTGTTCGAAGATGAGGAGCAGGTGAAGAGGTTCCTAGAAACTGTTGGGGAGTTTTCCAACATAGAGATTGACAGTTGTGAGGAAGAGATTGGGGACATTCCAGAAGATAAGCTGGAAGAGAGGATAGCCGGTCACAAATTTCTGCAGTTGAAAGGGAATGTCATTCCCCGAGGGCTCGTGCCTTTGGAGAGGCTGTTCAACAAAAACGATGTGCCCTTACAGCCAAATAAAGTGGTGGCGGAGAACCAGGTCGAAGACCTCAATCTGGGCACTAAAGAGGATCCAAAAATTGTGAAGCTGTCCAAGAAGGTCCCGGATGAATACAAACAACTGTACCAAAAGTTATTCCAGGCCTACAGAGATGTGTTTGCCTGGTCATATCAAGACCTAAAAACCTTTGATGTCAGTGTTATGCAGCATAAGATTCCACTGAAGGGAGATGCAAAACCCCATAAGCAAAAACTTAGACAGATTAACCCCCTGTTGCTGCCCTCGATTGAGCAAGAAATAAAGAAATTGCTGAAGGCTAAAATTATAGTGCCACTAAGATATTCTGAGTGGGTGGCCAATTTAGTCCCAGTGAGAAAGAAGAATGGCGAAATCAGGTTATGTGTAGATTTCAGAAACCTGAACAGGGCATCTCTAAAGGATAACTACCCATTACCAAAGATGGACCACATTCTACAGAAAGTGGTAGGGGCCTCTAGGATGTCCATGATGGATGGTTTCTCGGGCTATAATCAGGTGGTTGTACTCCCGGAGGACCAGAAAAAGACTGCTTTCACCACACCTTGGGGAACATTTATGTACGCTAGGATGCCTTTCGGGCTAATTAATGCAGGAGCCACGTTTCAGAGAGCTATGGACATAACCTTTGTTGGAGAACAGGAAAATTTTCTGGTGGTGTACCTAGATGATATAACAGTATTTTCGAAGGATGATGCCGAACACATTCAACATTTGCAGAGGACTTTTGAAAAATGCAGGAGGTATGGACTTTCCTTAAATCCTCAAAAATCTTTCTTTGCATTAGAAGAGGGTAAGCTCCTAGGACACATAGTAACTAAAGATGGGGTCAAAATCGATCCTAAAAGGGTGGAAGCTATAAATGGTATCTCCCTCCCAAGGAATAAGAAAGAGGTCCAGGTATTCTTAGGGCGCATCAATTTTCTCAGAAGATTTATTCCTAACTATGCTGAAATAGTTAGGCACATAACAGATATGTTAAAGAAGGATAATGAGGTGAAATGGGCACCAGAATCAAGACAGGCCTTTGCCAGGATCAAGAATGCATTTGCTGAGGCTCCCGTGCTGGCAAAGCCTGATTTCACTGAACCTTTTATGATTTTCTCTTTTGCATCACCTCACACGGTAGCAGGGGTTCTCTTACAGAAGAACGGAGGTGGGTATGAGTAACCCATTGCTTTCTTTAGCCAAGTGCTTCATGACGCAGAGCTAAAATACAACATACTGGAGAAACAGGCTTACGCCCTGGTAAAGTCCCTAAAGGCATTTCGCATGTACATTCTGCAATCCCACGTTACTGCTTTCGTACCCACAGCAGCAGTTAAGGATATCCTCGTTCAGGGCGGCAGTGAAGGAAGAAGGGGCAGGTGGATTGCAAAAACACAGGAATACGATCTGGACATCAGACCCACCAAGTTAATTAAAGGACAGGGGCTAGCAAAGATTTTGTCAAAATCAAATCACTAAGCTTTGGGCATCCACTTATCCATGATTACAAATGAAGAGTCTGAGGAGCTGGCAGGGAGACAAGAGGTGGAAATGGCTACTCAGAAAATACAGATGAAGTATCTTACTAGCCCTTGGTACAAAGAAATAGATGAGTACCTCCTGACACTCAGCTGCCCACCCAGCTGTGATAAGTCCAAATACAGAGCCTTGAGGCTGAAATCACAGAAGTATGTAGTTGCCAATGGTCAGTTATATTGGAGAGATCTTTCAGGCATACTGCTGCTATGCCTCATAGAAGGTGAGGTGAAGAACATAATAACTGAATTCCATGAGGGAATCTGTGGAGGACATTATAGCTGGAGGAGCACAGCTCAGAAAATTATGAAGGCTGGTTTTTACTGGCCTAAATTGTTTGGAGATGTCTTCACTTGGGTCAGAGCATGTGACAAATGCCAGAAGTTTTCTGAAAAACAGAAGTTAGCAACTCTACCCATTATTCCTGTGCATATTGATGAACCTTTCAAACAATGGGGAATTGACTTCATAGGTGAGATCCACCCACCCTCAAGTGGGCAGCACAAATGGATCTTGACTGCTACAGATTACTTCACGAAGTGGGTGGAGGCCATACCTGCACGAAACACTACAGACACGATGATCATTAAGTTCATGGAAGATAACATTATCTCCAGGTTTGGATGTCCTGCTAGAATAGTAACTGACAATGCCCAAGCTTTCAAATCTGCTAAATTTGTGAATTTTTGTCAGCAATATAACATCACTCTAGGCCACTCTACAGCTTACTACCCACAGGGAAATGGTTTGGCGGAATCATCAAACAAAACTCTGGTCAGAGCTCTAAAGAAGGCAATAAATGAAAACCAGAGGAACTGGGATTCCCAACTGAAGTTTTCTCTATGGGCAAACAAGATAACCAGTAAAAGGGCTACTGGAAAATCTCCTTATGAGCTAGTATACGGGCGGGCAACTGTATTCCCTATACAGTTAGCTTTACCTATTGCTCGTTTCATGCAGGAAACTCAGGAAGAACAGGATGGTATGACCAGAAGAATCAATCAGCTGGTAGAACTCGAAGAAACACGTAATCAGGTGAACCAGAAACTTGTGGATTACCAGAAGAAGATGAAAGAGTTGTTTGATCAGCATACCAAGGATAGAAAACTAAAGGTGGGAGACTTAGTTCTCAGGTGGGATGTACGAAGGGCCGATAAAGGTAAGCATGGTAAATTTGACCCCCTTTGGTTTGGCCCCTTCAAGATTACAGAGCAGGGAGGAAATAATACCTTTAAGCTGGAGAATTTGCAGGGAGATCTGTTGGACGCCCCTGTAAATGGGCAGTTCCTCAAACCATATTTTCAATTCTGAAGCAGGCTGAAAAAGCCTGAATGTATTATATTGTACATTAGCTGATGTTTTTTGTTTTTCTTACCAAGTTATGCATGAGTCATGATGATCTGTCCAGGGAGAAGCCTCAAGAGCTGGAAAAGTGGTGTTCAAAGAAGATACACAGGCGGTCTGCGTAGTTCTCGACACGTTCAGGGACAAACGTGTCGTCCCCAGGTGGAGCCAATGTTGTTCAATCTTTAGCATTAGCCACAGGAGTACAAAAGGATGGACAAGCCACGCAATAAGGTTTTATATCAAATGAAAAATATTCCAAAAAGTGGGCCGTAAAGAGATAAGGTAGTGAAATTCGCATGTATTAAAGCCAATAGGGTAAATAAAGCAACGGGCAGAGTGTAAAACCATAAGTAAACAGGAGGTATAAAAGGTAAAGGGGACGCAACGCTAAACACATGACTGATGTATTAAACGGAGCCGTTGCCACGTAAGAAAGCACGTGGGGAAATTCCGAGGGGGTCGAGCAGCGGGGAAAGGATGAGACCCATACCCCCGCGGAAAGGTGACACGTGGCATGGTGGAGACTCAACGTTGGAAGGGGATAGTAAAAACAGGCCGCGGGATGTGATCACGTGGCGGAGCAAAGGTGGACCCGCGCGGCGGAGAAAGCCATGTGTTAGTTCGGCGTAGAAAATCACGCGCAGCAAGAATTGGACAGCATATGTGGATAAAAGATAAGGTAAAGTTTATTAGATCAGCTGGTACTGAGACCCGTACCAGCCTTAAACCCGACACGAGGCGCACACCTACACCTTGACACCCCCCAATCCCCATGCGCCACATGTCTCATTGTCAGTGTCCTTACGACACTTGCCTTCTGTCATTCTACTCACCCACCTTTTTAGCTCAAACAACCTACTCTAGTAGTAACAAATCCCGTATTTCTCTCCAGTAAAAAGACACAGGTTACTATCTACGGAAAATACAAGTAAGGAAGAGTGCCTGGTATACCCCAATCACTGTCAGAGTTCCCCGCGTCGCTTTCCCAAGCAGCGTCACCCTCTATTCAGGTATTCCATTCTCTATTATCCATCTGTTTCCTTTCTCTTTTTCGAATTCTTAAAATGTCAGCCATGGGGAGGGGAACGCCCAAGAAGAACGAGCCAGAAACTCCCGGGTCCGTGAGTCTAGGAACCCCCTTGGTTTTGAACCCTTCTATGACTTGCAGTCTAGTATCTGCGACCCGAAATACCGTTTTTGACATACGCAGTATCAAACCTCTGCTTTTCGGCCGCCATTGCAAGAACGCAGACCGTTTCCGAGTCGTCGTGTCGGGCTTCTACCATCAAATCACCCCCCAGGTCCATTCTTGTATTGATTTCATTACCTGGCTCAGAGATGCCTTCGATGTACAGCAGGGCGTTTTCGTTTCCCCTCAAGGGAATAAGGTTTTTTCCCTTTCTCCCGATGTCATCAGACAGGCCCTCCGTTTCCCTGCCAGCGACAAATATATCAGCTTCAAAGATGAAACCTTGTTAACCCAGTTTAATAAACAGCCGAGGGAAGCCAGTCGCGCCTTTATATCTTCCATAACCGTCGACCATGCAACTTCCCTGCCTACATTAGAGTCGTTTTCACTAAGTTTGTTCGTCGAAGAGGTTTGACCTGTTCTCTCTCTCATCGCTGGCCTTTTGGGGATAGGAAGCCCGGAAGACATTTCTATGGTATGCATTCGCTTCTTATGACTCATGTCGCAGAATGGGGTTGTCTTGGACATTCCCGGTTTCCTCTCCTTGACCATCCGAACTCAATTCCAAGAGCTCTCACAAGCCTGCCAGTTTCGCTTCTGCTCAATGGTGTTCTAACTCTTCTTGTTCCAGCATGCAGATAAGTTCGACCATTTGGGGTTAGACAGGGTCTATTCTGAGAATTCCCAACCCAGACCATTCTTCGACTGGAACTTCTCCGTTCTTCAATTACCCAAGGGAGAGGGCTATGCGAACTTCGTGAACACTTTCATGTCCATCGCCTACGCCATCATCCACGATTCGCCTTCCCCTAGGGTTTTCCCAGAAATGAAATGCTGGCTCCAAGCCGGGAAATACCAGTGTACCGGAGATTGGTTTCTTTCCGAAGACTGTACTGAAATTCGGGTCTATGGAGCCGAAGTTGCTCCATACTGGTTGCCAGTTTTCCCCGTCCGACGAGTTTACGCCCTTGAATACATCCGGCAAGCCCTCAAAGCCGATCAGCTCCATTTTGTCCCCGCTAAGAAAGGCTACATCCTAAGGCTCCCTACCCAAATCGGCCCCTTTGTGGTAAACTCAAGGCATGCCCTCTCCATTGCTGAAAAAAATGCTGCAAAATATGGACCTGACGTTGGGGAAAAGTTGGGCTTATGACCTACGAGAAATCATTTCAAATAAAAGGAAAAGGAACAGGTCTACGCCCTACATACATGAGCCGAGGCCATTTATGGAATGGAGGGCTAACCTCGAAATTTGGCCCATGTTTTCGCAGATGGAGACGGATTCATCTGCTACAGGGGAAGAGGAGGAAGTGAACAGGGGCACCGGTGAAGAAGAGGCAGGTACCTCCGGAGCAGCACCACCGCCCAAGAGGCAAAGGACGGCCACCAGTGAAGCGGAAGTCATAGGGGAAGGGAAATTACTGGAACCCTTCACGAAGTTTGGGGAATTCGATAAAGGCAAGGCGGGGATAACAGTGTTGAGAGACAGTGCCGCCTCCTCCGATTACACAGAGGTCACGCAGGCCATCGTCGAGCACACTTCGTCCAGGCCAAGCGAAAGGGAGCAGTCAAACAAAGTAATCCGAGACAGGTACAAGGCTGAATTGGGGGGGTATGTGGAAAAGTATTCTACTAGGCTCTCCGCCTCTATCAACGCGGACACTGAAATCCTGGTATTATCTATGGCGGAAGCCATCCTGGACCCCAATTCTAATGTTCCCAGCTATAAAGTGCTTGAATTGGCCATTGACATGCAGAAGGTGCCGACCAATGACATGTGTGACCTGTTTCAAACAGTCTGCGACATGATGAAGGATAAACTAATGCAGCTCACCCTCGCATTAAGGAAGCTAGAACAGAAACATGACCAGCTGAGGGCATCCTTTGTAGCTGAACAGGTTTCTTGCCGTGCCAACGCACACCAGGTGTGTGATCTCCAGGACTAAATCAAGAACTCAGACGAAGGAGGAAAAGGCGCATAGGCAGCGCTCATAAAGCAGTTGCAGAAGGAAGTTTCATCCGCGAAAAGGCAGGCTCGTATTCCTGCCTCGCATCATGTCCAGACAGCGGAATTGGTACAGGCGGAGGAAGAAAAGGCAGAGCTGTCAGCCAGGTTATCCAAGGAGAGGGAAGAGAAAGAAAAAATGGTCGAAAGGATCAGTGAGTTACACGGCAAAGCGACAGAGCTACAAGCCAGGTGGGATTAGCACAGCTGCCAGATGGCTGAAGCGTCAAGTGGAGCCAGCTCACTGCCAGCACAACTGTCTACAGCCAGAGCTGAGATTGAAGTACTGGAGAAACAAGCATCCACGGCCAGACAAAAGATCGCAGAATTGGAGAGATCCCTTGCCGAAAATGCCAGAACAGTCGAAGGGCTGCAGAAGGAAGTTGAGCACGAGAAAAAGGTCACGGTTGAGCAGCAGAAAACCATTGCAGACATGAGAAGTCGA
This sequence comes from Pinus albicaulis, assembly GCA_034641835.2. Taxonomy (NCBI): domain Eukaryota; kingdom Viridiplantae; phylum Streptophyta; class Pinopsida; order Pinales; family Pinaceae; genus Pinus; species Pinus albicaulis. The sequence continues at coordinate 1,447,611,564 of CM076572.1, read as the reverse complement.
GCAAAGGGGAACCTTACACTTCTCGAGGCCAGAAGCATAATCTGGTCAGACATAATCACGGCCATAACTGAGCAATGGGAGTTTTTGACAATGATAGAAGAGCTCAAGTCTACTTTTCCCTATCTAAGTAGAAAGTTGCAGGAGGCGGGGATTGATTTTCCCAACAGAGCTCAACATGCTGGGGATTACATCTCATTTCTGTACGCGTTAAAGGAAAACGACTTGGAGAAACACGGTATCTCCAGCCGATTTACAGAGGTCATTGAATGTCATAAGATCATCAATAAGGAGAAGGCCCGAGCAGCAGCTTCAAGAGCCCTTCAACGGGTGGGCGACAGTGTCGAACGGTTTGACGAGGTATGGGATGAAATCACGACAGCCGGACTCCCTTCCTGCTGGGAACCGACCGCTCCTGCTGTGCTTTTGCCTCTGGACCAATACACAAAGCACTTGCAAATGGAAAGAGATCGGACTGACCTCCAGATGGGAAAAGCAACTCAGCTCAAAGCCGATACAATTGTAACAGTCCTTCAAAAGGATTTTAATCTCCTTTACATGATCAGGCACCGACTCCCTACTGAGGCAGGTTTGCACGCTCTCGGCGAAGCTTTCATCGAGGTGGACGGGCTCTCAGCAATGCCCGAGCCAACTGTGGAGAGTCAGCAAAGACTGACATAGTTTATGAGTCAGCATACCAGTTCATCCGCTAACATGCCTCCGCCTGAATCTGCAACTGCTTCCACTCAGCCTCGCCAGTGATTCGTCTGTTAACTCATGCTATGGTCTTAACGGCCTATTTCACTTTCATTTGGTTTATTTCTTTTAAAGTTCCGAGTGGGTTGTTTTCCCCCACTCTTGCATTTTACTTTTTACATCAAACATTTGTTTAAATTTCTGTTTTGAAAATGGCCTGGGGCCTGTTTACACATGATGGGAGGTTTGATTCCCCATCATGAAATTTTGTTGTTATGAAAAGGACATCTAACAAATTTTTCCCATGCGAAGAAGATATTTTCCCAAAATGTCTTCTCGCTGAAATGGGAAGGATCCTATATAAGGTAGATGAAAGAAGAAAGAAAGGTTCTAAAATTTTGGAGGAAATGACTGTGTAGTATCTTCTTGTTTAACATTTTGTGAAGGTCTCAATATGAATGCAAAGAGCCCATAGGGCCTCAATGAAAAGAAGTTTTGTTTCGGATAAGGATTCTGGTCTTGTTTCTTCAGTTTTTTATTCTCTCTGGTGTGCTGTAGTGCTGTTATTCGTTTTGATTATATCCATATATCTGATATTACATTCTGGAATGCGAGTTGCTGGCTGCTTTCTGTTATGAATTTATCCCTGTGGATACTTATTTCATTAGCTTCTCGACACTTTAAATATGGCTCAGATGTAATATGTTGTTCCATTTTCACCTCATTCACATTTCTACTATGTTGAATGTTATGAAGTATTATTTACGATTTTGGTTGCCATGTATGGATTCTTAATGTTTAAGCCCATTACATGTTAACGTATGTTTCTGAATACTGCCTTTGTAGCAATTAATATTTCCTCCTTTCTACATTCTCAGTAGATACCTTTATATCATCCTTCTCTGTGAACTATTCGGGAATCCCGCCCTTGCTGCAGCAAACTGTCTTGGAGTTGTCTTGTGTATTTATGTTGGGATTTATCATCTTGTTTATTCAGAATTGCCTCTTCAGCTTTAAGCTTCTGAAATATTGGATAGCACTGAAATACTAGTTCTCTCATTTGAAAAGAAATAGTCTGAGAGCTCGGTCTTGCTGAGATCCTTCCCATTACATATCCATGTCTCTCTGCTATATAAGATGTCCTAGGCACTGGTCTATGGCAACTCTAGGCTGTCTCTAGGAGCTACAACAGTGTCTTTTAGTTTTTCAGTTTAGGTACAACTTACTATTTTTAGCAGTTTTTTCGGGTCCTAAACTATTGGAGCTGTTTTGAGGTCCTAAACGACGTTTTTTGGGCATCGTTCCTTCAGCGAATATGATACCATTCCAGAATTGATATTCACGGAAAAATTTGTATTCCTTAGATAGATCTTTCTAACGATGTATCATGTGCATCAAATGGAGATAGTATGCCAAAGTTATGTCCCCGAGAAGTTGAAACACCAATTTACCTAAATGGGGCTTATAGTTTTGGCGCTTCATCTCCTAGGGTTAGTTTTTTATATGTTTAGGGTTTTCCATTATTTCTAAATAATAAATAGGCCCTTGAGCCTCATTGTAACTCAGTTCAGAGGCTTGTAGCCGCCACATAATTTCTCAGAGATAAGCTACCAGCGTCCTAGCTAGTTTATTTCCATTTAGTCTGTAAGCAAATTTTAGTTCTTTGATATTAATGAAATGAAGTGTTACGCTGCATATTTGTATTTATGGTTATATATGTATTCTATTGTGTTCCTGCATAAATCCAGATCAGTGGTATCAGAGAGGTTTGCTTTTTATCGATCCTTCTTTGCATGTCCCCAATGAGGTCGGGGTATAAGGAGTTAGGGCTCGATCTGGTGGAACCTTTGCAAGATCAACCTCGCAAAACCCAACGGATGCCCATGGGGGACGAAAATAAATATGAGGGAGCAGCAGATCCTATCAAAATATTGCTTGAGGAGGCCCTCAAAAAACAAAGGAACGCGATGATGGATAACTTTGCCCAGATCCTTCAGCGACTGCCCACCGACGGCGCATCTGCATCCAGTAGCCACTTTGGAGGTGCGACTCCCTTTAAGGTACAAGTAAACTTTGACATTCCCATATTTGATGGTCAAACAGAGGCAGATGTTGTAGATAGATGGTTGAATCAATTAGAAGGATATTTATCGGTTCATGACTTTTCCGACCGGGAGAAGATTATTTTTGCACTCCTCAAAGCTACCCCCCATGTCAAGGACTAGTGGGAAACCTACTGTGAGAAAAAGGACGAGATAGAACCCTCTCTATTCTCAGTCGTACCCACTTGGAATTATTTCCGAGATGCCACGCTACAGCAACAAAGGGATCAGGATGTGCATGAGCTGACGAATCTGTTCCATACCCTGCGCAAAAAGTTGGGTATCAAAGATTCAGAGAAAAATTTGGTGCTAAAGTATCGCATTTTTCTACACAGATACATTTAGGAGTAAATGGAGTTCCTCGACATCTCCTCACTTGGTACAGCATATCGGTATGCTGCCAAGATTGAGCAGAAATTCAAAAAGAAGAAGCAAGACTTTGGATCTGTGAATCAAAAGCAAGGGAAAGGTGCCCCAAAACTGCAGAATGAAGGAAAAATCCAAGGCATGGCTACCCAAGACAACCTTCCAAAGCCACAAGCAAAGAACAACACCACGAAGCCAAAAAAGGACACGGGAAAGTGGTGTGAGTTCCATAAGAGCTCCACTCACAACACAAGTGAGTGTCGAGCCAAGAAGTCACTAGTGGCCGAGATGAGGGCTTAAGAATGATGCAGAAGTAGATTATTGATGTGGAGCCCAACGCAACTATTGCCACTGAGAAGATCCAGAAGGAGGAACCAGAAGATCCAGAGGAGGCAGAGCGTCTCTTCCACTCCCAGATGTGCGTAAAGGGTTCCCCGCTACAATTCATTGTCGACAATGGGAGCCAAAAGAACCTCATTTCAGTAGATGTCGTGAAGTGGATGGGCTTGCCGACCACAGTGCACCCACAACCATACACCATCAGGTGGCTTCACCAAGGAAGGGATCTCCGCGTCAGCCAGCAATGCCGCCTTCCCCATAGCATCAAGCTCTTCATGAATGAGGTATTGTGTGACATTGCTCCTATTGATGTTTCTGATGTATTATTAAGCCAACCATACTTGTGGAAGCGACATGTTGTGCATGAGTCCCGACCTCGCGTTGTTATTTTTACTTTGGGAAATAAGTTGTATGGGATACCGGAGGTACCACCGCCTCCCACTATCTCTTTGGTTACTGCAAAACAATGTAGTAAGCTCATTTCCCAAACCAGCAAATTTTTTTTCCTGATGATTCGCCCCCAGGGCAAGAAGAATACTGTGGCCATGACCTCCAAACATGGCTCCTCTGCACGAAAACAACAAATGGACAAGGTTGTGGAGGAGTACGGGGACATCTTCACCTCACCCATAGGGGTGCCTCTTCACTGTCAGGTCAAGCACCCCATTTACCTGACCCCAGGTGCGCAGCTACCCAATGGATCAATCTATAGGTGCTCTGTCCTAGAGAATGATGAAATCAAGAATCAAATTCAGGAGTTGCTGCAGAAAGGTCACATCCAGCCAAGTTCATCGCCCTGTGGGAGCCCGAACGTGTTGGTACTGAAGAAGGATGGGACTTGGAGACTCTGTATTTACTATCGAGCGCTGAACAATATCACTGTCTGGAATAGGTACCCGATCCCATGGATTGATGACCTTCTGGACCAACTCAAAGGCGAAAAATATTTCAGCAAGATCGACTTGAAGTCTGGGTATCACTAGGTACCAATTGAACCCTCTGATGTGTGGAAGACTCCTTTCAAAGCTAAGGAGGGCCTTTTTGAATGGCTTGTCATGCCTTTTGAGTTGACGAATGCTCCCACAACCTTCATGAGTCTGATGGATGACATCTTGCATCCATTCACCAACTCATTTGTAGTGGTGTACTTGGATGACATTCTGATCTTCAGCCAGTCTTCGGAATAGCACCTCCACCACATCTGAGAAGTCCTCCAAACACTACGGCAACACAAGTGCACTTTTGGCATGACCCAGGTTTAATATTTGGGATTCATTATTGATGAAAGGGGGATGCATGTGGATCCAGCCAAGATCCAAGTCATTCTGGATTGGCTAGCCCCAACCACCCTGACAGAGCTTTGCAGCTTTCTGGGTCTTGCTAATTTCTACCGCAGGTTCGTGTTGGGATTCTCTCATATCACTTGGCCCTTGATTCAAGTCACCAAGGGAGGAGTGAAAGCAAAATTATTTTGGTCGGAATCTCAACAGAAGGCGTTCGTAGAATTAAAACATCGCCTTTGTTCTGCACCAGTGCTTACAGTACCAGACTTGCAACAACCATTTGATATCGAGACAGATGCCTCTTACTATGCTATTGGGGTAGTTCTTAATCAACAGGAGCATCCAATGGCATATCACAATGAGACATTGTCCGAAACGGTTCGAAAGTATCCCACTTATGACAAAGAAATGTATTCCATTGTGCAGGCTTGTCGACAATGGAAGCATTACATTTTGGGGAAGGAGACAATCATCCACACAGACCATTGACCCCTGCAGTTCATACAGACACAAGGGAAGTTGCAGAACGATCACCATCAGAAGTGGTCCACATATCTGTAATAATTTCATTTGAACATCAAGTACAAGAAGGGTAGCACCAATAATGTTGCAGAATGCCTCAGCCGACCACCGATCGTGGCCATAACCACCGTTCTCAACTCTTGTGGGCACGAGACTTCTGATTGGCTGCTTCTCTACAAGAGCAATCTAGAATTCAGCCACACATACAAGGCACTCTTGGGGGGTACGCAGGTTCCAAATTTTCACCTCCAAGATGCACTATTGTGTCACCTATGACACCTTTTTGTTCCTTCAAGCGAGCGTGCCAAGATGATATGGGAAGCGCACTACAGTTAAGTCGCTGGGAATTTTGGGGTCGAGAAAATAGTGGCAATATTGCAAAATTATTTTTGTTAGCCAAACGTTTGATAGGATGTCGGGAATTACATCAGATCCTGCACTACTTGCACCATTTCCAAACCGACCATCAAGAAGCAAGGGTTCTATACTCCGCTACCTACCCATAGTCGACCTTGGGAATCCATCTCCATGGATTACATGTCAGACCTTCCTTCTACTAAGCATGGAAACGACTGTGTTTTCGTGGTCGTCAACAAATTCTCGAAGATGGCCATTATGGCAGCCTGCAAGAAGAATATCACAGCAGAAGCCACTGCTAAACTCTTCTTTGAACGAGTGTGGGTGAACTTTGGGATCCCACAGTCTATCATATCAGATCGTGATAGTAGGTTCCTCAACACATTTTGGTCTAGCCTCTCGTCAATATTTGACACCAAGTTCACCAAGTCCACATCTTTCCATCCCCAAACTGATGGCCAGACAGAGGTCATCAACAAGATGATTGTACACATTTTGCGCATGTACAATTCAAAGCATCCATGCCAATGGGATGAGAGCCTCCCCTATGTACAACACAGTTAAAACCAGGTTCTCCATAGCTCAACTGGCCACAGCCCCTTTCAGGTGGGCTTGGGATTCCAGCCACTATGTCCCATTAACGTAGCCATGCCATTTGCGGCTACTCAGGTCGATTCGGCTCATGTCCAGTCTGAAGCTGACAAAGCGAACAACTTCATCAAGCGCATTCAGCACATCCACCAACATGTTCATGACATATTGGACAGAGCCAATTCTAAGTAAAAGCAACGACATGATCAACATCGGGTGCTGCACAACCTCCAGGTGGGCGAAAAAGTGTTGTTACATCTGCCGAAGGAGCGCTTCACTGGACCCCACCACAAGCTTCACCCGCTCTGATATGGGCCATACACCATCACCAAGGCTGTAGGGAACAATGCCTTTGAGCTCAATTTTCCACCATTCCTTGGTCTGCACCCAGTATTCAATGTAGACCACCTTCGTCCCTACTTCCCACCTCTACTGGACACCTCTGACATTGCAGAAGAACTCACACCAAAAGAGTTAAACCCAAACTACATAAAATAGGCCACCACAGATTGTATCATGGACATGCAAATCAAGAACACTCACCAACAGAAGATCCAACTGTATCAGGTTGTCAAAGCTGGGCAACTCTTGCACCAAGGCAAGTGGTTCACTAGGGACCAAGTTCAACAGAAGTTTCCTCATCTCTTGGAGGAACTCAATGAAATGGGGACCATTTCTTCCTAAGGCGGGAGGAATGATCCAGGTGGATATTGGTGGCCACCTGCCTATTCCACTTGGGGCCCCACCATTGTCTCTTTCAGTTTTTCAGTTTTGGCACAACTTAATATTTTTAACAGTTTTTCAAGTCCTGAACTTCCGGAGCTGTTTTCAAGCCCTAAACGACGTTTTTTAGGCATCGTTCATTGGGAAAATATGATTTCGTTCTAGAATTGATATTCACAGCAGCAGTTGTAGTCCTCAGATAGATATTTATAACAATGTATCATGTGCTTCAAAGGGAGATAGCATGCCAAATTTACGGCCCCTGGAAGTTGAAACACCAATTTACCCAAACGGGGCCCATAGTTTTGGCGCTTCATCTCCTAGGGTTAGGTTTTTGGAAGTTTAGGGTTTTCCGTTGTTTCTAAATAATATAAAGGCCCTCGAGCCTCATTGTAACTTAGTTTAGAGGCCTTTAGCCACCACATCTCTTCTCAGAGATAAGCTACCAGCACCTTAGCTAGTTTATTTCCATTCTGTCTGTATGCAAATTTCAATTCTTTGATATTAATGAAATGAAGTGTTATTTCCACTAAATATTTGTATTTATGGTTATATATGCATTTTGTTGCATTCCTGCATAAATATGGATCAAGTTGTTCATAATATTCTCTGCACAAAAATGTCTAAAACAAAACTTTGCACAGTTAGAACAATAGGTTGTGAAGATGTGAATGGATCTCTCATTCTGTAATACCTGTGTAAAATCTGGAGTAGGCTATTTTACTTTGGAATATTAGGAACACAAACCTCCTACAGTTTCCCAAGATTCATCTCTTATTGGCCACAATATGTTCTGCAAAATGATGACTAAAACATGAAATTTCTGCAAAACATGCCTTGAAAGATTCATGCAAATCTCCCAAACCATAATATTTGTTAGAAATATCGGAGAGATTTTTGTATGTGAGGATGTTATCAACAAAAAAATATTTTAGTTTTTGAAAATTCGTTCTCAGTTGTGTGTAAACCATGTTTGAAATTACTGTGTTGTATAGGAAAAAACCATAGTCTTAACTGACCATGAAACAAACATATAACGTGGAGGCAAGAGGTGACATGGAGGTGGGGGATGATGTGGAGGCACATGTTTGGAAGAAATAGTTTACGTGCGAGCACAGAAGGAAGGTGTAGGAATGGAACGGTAAGTAGGACCGGGATCAGGCAGGAGGAGATACGTGGCAGCAGGGAAGTGGAGGTGGAGCAGAAGTGGAGGGTGATGTAACCGGGAGTGCTGATTATGGAGGGATCGACAAAAACCACTTTCGGAGGGAGGTAACAACGGTTTGTGGTTTCATGGGGGGGGGGTGCGAAATGATGAGCGTCCGCCACGTAGCACGGGGCCTAGGGAGAGGAAACCACTTTTCGGACCCCCCCCCCCCCAACTGATAAAGATAGGATGGGAAAGGGGGGGGCGAAAAGGCCTTGTCAGCCGTTGATCTGATGAGGTGATGATAGAGCCACTGATTTGTAGGAATTATGCCAATGGATTCAGTCCAATTATGCAATGTTCTAAAACAAGATACTGAATATTTATACAATATTTGTGGAATATAAAAAATGATCACTCAATCACATGCAAGTAAGAGAAAGAAGTAAATAAATCACACAACACAAGATTTTCTTGGGGAAAGAAACAACTAAAAACCCCTTTATCTCTATTTTATAATAAGCCAAGGAATCATGAAACAAGCCAATGCATGTTTACTCACACAAACATCATACACTCTACCAATCGTCTCACACTGATCTAGGCACAATTGGACCAACACATAGCCAATTTTCATCCCACCTTCAGCTTGCCTTGCTCACGCAATCTGTAGGAAAAATAAATCCCTATTAAATAGAAATTTCAACCTTCCATGACTGCGCAATCCTTCATGGGCATCCTGTGGCTTTATAACTGCACCTAGGTAGTTCGCTAATAATACAACTGATAATTTACTTCCCCTTGACATTTGTCTCAACTTGGTCTTCATCAGATTTGACATGCATGTAGCTAATAATAGAAAATCATCGGTTACTTGGTAGATCACTACTTGTGAATTAAATCTAATTTAATTCACTTGACCTCTCACTAGCTCATCACTTAGTTAGAACTAGTTAAACTGATTTTAACTCAATTATTTTGAGTTAACTAATTAAACTCACACTACACTAGTGCATTAACTGCAACTGGACCCCAAAAATAATAGAATCATTCTACACGCCTCACCATTGACCGTCAACTCAAAATTCTTGAGCTAACTAAGTCTATCTCACTTAGTTAACTATTACAAGTTGTTATGAGATAAGATTACAATTTATTGTCTAATTTATTTAAGGGAAAAATAAATTAGACACATTTTCTTGTTGATTTTCAACACTCCCTCTCAACAAGAAAGGGATTATCAGCTACCCTGATCCTGCCTCTGTGGTATTCAAATTTTCTCTTTGCAAGTGCCTTCGTCAAGATAGTTGCATCCTAATCCTCCGTGGGAATGTACTGAAATAACGTAATGCACCTTTGAAAAAAATCTATGAGATGGTGGTACCAGATGTCAATATGCTTGGATATATCATGGAATACCAGATTAACTGAGAGTTTTATGCAAATCTAGTTATCACAATGTATCACCGTTAGATCCATCTGACAACCAAACAAACCAACAAGTATCTTCTTCATCCAAATGGCCTCACATGCAGCCTGAATAGCTACCATGTACTCTGCCTCATATCAACTGAGTGCAACTGATCTCTGCTTCATGCTGTACCAAGAAACTGCTACTCATCCTATGCTGAAGAAGCCTCCTTATAATAAATTAATTAAGTTAAATTGAAAAAAATATATTCAATATATGTATGTACATATGATTCTGCCTATTTATAATTTAAGTAAATGCACATAAACATATATATACCATACCATGATGATGTGAACGATGGCCTTGCATTGATTAATTTGATACTCTCTTCGACCTAGTGAGAGATGCTCCTTAAAAAGATGAAATTTATTATAAATTAATAAAACTTAATTGAAAAGAAATCAATGTCATATGTATGTACATATGATTATTCAAATATAATTTAAAAACTTGCACATAAACATATATATACCACGATCATGATGTAATGAATGATGGTCATCCCCTGATTCATCTGATAATCTCATTGATCCATGCCCAATCTCGTCAGCATGCATAGAAAGTCGCCCTCTAGTCGATGCATGAGACTCAATTGATGCTCTATCCTATTTATGTTATTTAAAAAGATCAAGAATTCATAAAATTAATGTAACCATTGAAGTTACCTCATGCATTTAATAATCTTTAAAATTGTTATTTAAAAATATCAATAATTCAAAAAATTAATTTAACTATCTAAGGGTTTCTTCAAAATTATTTGGTGTAAATTATTCATTTAAAATATACTCAAGACTAAAAACACAAATGTTGAAGTGCACATTTTGAGAGTTAAATACAAAAATTTCTAAAACATGTCAGGTTCACCAAGTTGTGCTTACATAGTGGGGGCACAATTAGTATAGTATTGAAAAAACACATGGTCATTAAAAACACCACATTTATAACTAAAAAACACACACATATCAAAGATATCTTACAATGTCCATCAATAAATTTTGATGGAGATATTCTTGACACCAATTCATCTTTCACACACAAATCCTGAATTGGCATTGCCCCAAGAAATAGATCACTGGACATCCTATTAACATTTTCACAATGTCTTATGCTAAATGATTGAAATTGGCTAACTATATGTTTTTCTTCTCCATGCAGTTGTTTAAGCTTGGTACACACCTTTCATCTGGTTGCACACAAGTTCAGAATTGGTGAAAACTACAATTCCATTAGATCCATACTGCCTAGGTGTTCCTAAGCCTTCTATCAATGCAATATAATATGCTTCATTGTTTGTTGTCCTTCCAGGTACATTCCTTTTTCTTTGGAGGACTTTGTTTGTCTCAATATTGCATAGAAGATAAGTAAACATTGCTTACCCTAGACTGGGATAATAAGAAACTTCTATGCATAATGTCCATTTTTCAACCATGTTTAATGGATTTTCTAATCCTTATAAAAAGAAAATTCAATAAAATGAATAATTTATTTATTTATTGCAAATGCGTTAGTTTATGGGAGAATGTTGAAAAATAAATATCTATTGTGATTGAATAATGGAATATTACAAGAAGGATTTAGCCTATAATTCTATATATGACACTTGGATATGATGATTAACACCAACAAAGGAATATGATGAGGTCAAAACATGATGAGGAGAAATAATTATATGGACTTATGTGGGTGCATCGAGTTTAGTATGAAAAATGGATCATTAATACTCCTTTCCAAAGGTTTCCTTAGATGCATATTAGATCCTACTATGTATATGTTGAGTCATATTTGATTTTCTAGTGTTGATAGTTCTATATATAGAATCTTACTCATTATAGGAAAGGATATAAAGTGTAATATATTACCTCTTAAGGGGTAACTACTTGAAGTCCCACCCGAAAGGGGTATGTTATTGAAATAATTAGAATTTATTTACTTACATACTTACATATGATGAATGTCCGTTTGAATAAATCCAAATAGGAGATAATTAAATCATATTACAAAGCTCAATGCTCTAATCTTCGTCGTAAAATTCAATTGGAAAGGAAATGTACCATTCTGAAAATTAATATATCAATTCAATGATTAAAGATGTGATATATGGCTTCAGTGCAGGGATGGATGGATGTGTGTGTCAAATAATTTTTTTTGTACACGTATTTGTTTTTGGATGTGAAGAATTTGATGATTTATATATCAGCAATGATTTCAACAACTATGTTTAGTGGCTTGAATTTTTTTTTTCAATAAGAAAAAATAGATTTATATTAGTTCGTTATTAAGAAATTACATTTTTCACTTGGATATAGACAAAAAATGGATCCAGACTATCATTCGAGTCCTTACCAGATGATGAAATGTAAAACAAAGATACTAAATTATTACACATAATTCTAAAAAAAAAAATCTCAAGTTGAACATTATTTCCATTACGAACATAAGTTTTTTTTTCAACAAAGAAAATCTAATTTCTATTAAGGTACGGGTACTTACACGGTTATTTTCCTACCAAAAAAAAATTATTACATGGAATCTAGCTCAAAAGACGAGTCTAAAATTATTACTGATGGAATGAATATGTTATATATAAAATTATCGATCATTTTTTTGTCTCAGAGGCACTGGTAGAGGATCTCTTCTTGCTTAAATCTAAAGTTTTGTTCGAGGGTATCTCTAGTCACCTTCCTATTCTCTTTTAGATGGCCCATGAAGACGTTAAGCTAGAAGACCCACTCAAAATTGATCACTTATGGTTATTAGAGGAAGAATACAAAAAATGGGTGGAAGATAATTGGGAGCATTTAAGTTCAATTCTTATAAAGAAGTTGTAAAAATATAACAAGAAATATCTGTATAAAGTGTTAATTTAAAAAAATGATACCATATAAATTAAAGGTAAGAAAAGATTTTACACCTCTCTAAACTAAACCTTAATTTTTTTTAAAGTAAATGTCATTTGTACACCCACCTTAAGACCCAATTTTAAAATACTTGTTATAAATGCTTGTTATAATATTAATCTTTCCAACCTCTCACCCATCAAAACTCTTATTTTTAAGACATGCTTCTCTTGTATCCCTTTGACTCTAAAATATAATTTTAAAGCATACCAAGTAATTCCAACCCTTATCTCCTTACTTTTAAGTTAAATACATCAACAAATTAAAATGCTAAACATTAAAACAAAGAATTAAATTTAAACCTAAAATAGAACTAAAATCAATAACACAATACTCTCCTTGTTATTTTGTTAGCTTTGGCATTCTTTTAAACCACAAATTATGTGTTTAATTATTTTGTTTTAATTTTATAGTGATTACATGGTAATATAATAGATAACTCTCCTTCTTGTACTAAAGCCATATACATTGTTTTGTTTTTATTATGTTATATTAATAATAAAAGAAAACACTCATAAAATAAATATTAACTTAAATTACATAAAAATATATCAAAATTATTTCTTAATTTAAAATTTAATTTACAAATTATAATAAAACGAAATACGAATATAGTTTAATGAAAGCCCCATAAAAACTAGAAATAAAGTGATAGACTTCAATTTAATAATCAATTTGTATAGTTCATAAAATACTATGAAATTTTTCATTCTCTCCATCAATCAATCTTCATGATCATTCATTCATATGTAATATTATATTTATTATCTTTAACTTTGACCTTATAATACTAAAGAATTAAATGTAAAAGTTAAAACTCTCCTCCACAAAAATCCAAATCCTCCAAATACCGTTCCTACTTTATTTTGTTTAACAATGTCACATTCCTTAATATCATGTGTATTACCAATTTTTTTTCTTTAGGTTGACATTGTAGGTGTTGGAAATTAATTTCAACTATTGAAAATAATGAACCTGATTGTGTGTAATATCTGGGAGTATAGACAAATAGCGCTGAAGACAATGTTTTCTAGCTAAAGGAACATGGAAGTAGATATGTTTTTGACCAACGTACAAGTTTCCCATCTCTACAACCAGGCCTAGAATTTCAAATCCCATATGCCCATAAAATTAAAATTTGATGATGTTTTTGCATTTTTCATGCCCTTCATTTTACGTTCTACACAAATTTGTGAGTGTCAACCTCCCTTATCTGGAAATTATCTTTCAATTATTCTTGTGTGGGTATTGGGACAACAAATATTATGCTGAAATGATGGCTCTTGTCTTCTTTTGGAGATAGTCGTGGGAAAATGAGTGAGTTTGGAGAGATATGGGATTCTTCCTTGATTATGCAATTGATGAAAATGAAGATATAAATTCACTATGTTCCATTGGAAGATTTAGTAAATCAGTTAAAAGAGTCATCATGTGTTTGAGACAATATCGTTCGCTCATGTAATTGTGAACACAATATGTTGGTTCTCCAAACAAGGTCAACAGGTTGAAGTTGATGAACTATTTTGGAAGACTCTGTGTCTGGAACCTTGATACAGTCAAGGTATTCTATCTTTTGATTTGATGTCTAGTTTTTATGAGTCATTCTCATTTTTTTAATTTTCTAATTATAATATGTAATCCTTATATCTCAGGAATGTTGTGAGATTAATATTATGAGGCCTATTTTGGGAGGAAAGTTTCTAGAGTGAACTGCGGGGTAGGACTTTTGTAATATTTTTTTATCCACATGTATTCACAAGAAAATATTAGTCTTTTTACTTTCATCTACTTTTGTACTCATGCTTAAAGAACACCTTCTATTAAATGATTGAAGTCATTGTAGTCGAGCAATCAAGTGATCGTATCATCTTTTCGCTGAGAAAGGAAGGTCCTTCAGGCGAGAGGGGAGTGATAACCAGAAATAAAAAGAGAAAGAATGGATAAACGAGGGTTCGAGTGTATCTTTATGACAATGAGTGAATTCTCCCATTTCTTGAGGTTTCCTCATTAAATTTATCATCAACAAGAAGACCAGGTTCACGTAGGATAGATAATCGATAGGCCACATGAGATCTATGAACTATCAACTGACCGCATAGCACCTCTATTAGCTTTCTCCAAATGATGTTCATGCACATTAGGGATGTAATTTCCATCGTTTCAGTAGGGATGTGATTTCCAATTTTTTTTAATAGAAATTACAATTTTTTTCATCTGGATATTTTAAAAAGAGAAAAACCTATAAGCATCTAATAGAACTTTTAGCGTTCAATGTTTTCTAGAAACTCACGCAACAACTGGGTAGATTCCATTTGGTACTAGAAAATCTATCACCATGCCCTCTTTGTACTTATTAGGATATATAGTAGTATTCCATATGCATTCCTGTATTATCTATAAATATATCATAACATTTAAAATTCCTCACTGTATTATCTGGAAACAATGTTGTTTATTTTGAATAGTGGAAGCATAAAGAAGACCAAATACGATGTGGAGAAGCTTCAGTATATATGCAGACCTAACCAAAATGGGTTCCCATGGGCCATTGTACTCATTAGATATATAATACCATTCGATATGCATTCTTGTATTATTTGTAAATATATCATAACATTTAAAATTCCTCACTGTATTATCTGGAAACAATGTTGTTAATTATGAATAGTGGAAGCAGAAAGAAGAGAAAATATGATGCGGATAACATTCAATATATATGTAGAACTAACCAAAATGGGTTACCATGGGCCATTAAAAAATAAATTTCTATAATAGAAGATAAAATGAGTTAGTGAAAATTGTATTTCAATTCAACCACATATCAATTAAAGACAAATAAAAATTCCAGAGACAATCAACACTCTTGATAAATACTAAAAACTAATTCCACTTTGTTTTCATCGAAAATAGATTCCAAAATGAAATCCTAATGCTAAATGAAGCCCTTAATACAACATGATAGTCCATAGCTTGAATACCTGAAATCGTGCTCCAAGAACTAATTACACCTCAAGATACAAAGTTATTTATACTATGATTCGGCACTCGGCTATATCACCCCTATAATGTAACACTAAAAAAGGAAGACAAATCCTACGTTTAAATACGTTGGATCATGTCTCTAGCCTAATATTATGTTATATTAATAATACCAGAAAATTCTACATTAACTATTTATCCACTTTCCTTAAAACAAAATTTGTGTGTTCATAGGCTTATAAACATATATTGAAAATCCAGACAATAGGCAATGAAGACAAAATTTCAAATTATAAGAAACAAACTTAAAAAATATGGAACAACAAATCAAATTATGACAGTTAGTGGCCACATTTAATACTTCACCTGATTTTAAAGGGGTCAAATCATATTAGGAATAGACTAGGCCTCCATGAGAATAACATAATAGGATAAAAGCACAAAACAAAATTTAGGGGAGCATAGCCAAATGATTTTTTTCGAAATTTTCAAAAAAAAGGAGGAGAATAATTGAGGAGGTTTTAGAGAGAAGTGAAAACATGTTACTTTTGATCAAACAAAGAATCATATTATTTGTTACCCTAAATAAAGCCTTTGTTTAACCCTAACATTTTTATGGAGTAAATTCTTCACTGGTTATATTAGAAATTTCCCATTGTAGTTGTTTATAAACCAGTCATGCATAGAAACTACAGACTATATCAAAGACTCAAAAAATTCCATCATAAATTGTCCAAGATGAGAATTCACTTTCACAGTTCCTTGAAAATTGATTCCTCCAGCGCACCAACGAGCCACCTGAACAACAAACCAAAAAAGAACCAAAAACTGCATGAAATTATCCAACGGTGTCACAAACGTCATATATATAGACATTTTTCCGGTTGAATTTTTTATTTTTATTTTTTTATTTATTTATTTTTTATTTTTATTTTATTTTTTTGGCCGAAAAAATTTATTGCGAGTTTTTTCC
This sequence comes from Pinus albicaulis, assembly GCA_034641835.2. NCBI lineage: Eukaryota > Viridiplantae > Streptophyta > Pinopsida > Pinales > Pinaceae > Pinus > Pinus albicaulis. The sequence continues at coordinate 1,447,595,118 of CM076572.1, read as the reverse complement.
ACTCCGGGAAAAAAATTTGTTAAACGGTTGCCATTAATCTAAACAACCAACTTTTTGACTAAACGTTAGTATAATAGTTCAGCTGATTTTTTTTAAATAATTCGACCGGAAATTTCTATTGTTCAGCCGAAAAATTACGATTATGAATTTTTCATGGGAAATCCTCACAAAAGTGTCACCTAAATTCACATTTTCACCCCTCACTTAGACCTGAATTGACCCTAGGAAGACATTTCATTGATATTTAGTTTCATTTTTTGTGTCGAGACTTGGAATTCCTTGATCATCGCTCCTCCTAGTCTGGATACAGAGCATTGCAGTGTACCCTAACCTTATCTTCACCTGAGTTTCATTTCACCCTAACCCTTTAAGCACTTGCATTGACCTCTGTTTGATTAAAAACAAATCCTTTTTCTAATTTTCTCTTTGTTCAAATTTATTCCAGCTACTCTTCCTTATGTCCCCGAGTGTCTTTTGGTCTCTCAGAAACCTAAATCATTTTTGGTTTTGGTTTTGTGTTCCTTTTATGAGAATATTTTTATATTTTTCTTTGTTCTTGTCATTAGGTCATTAGAAAACTGATTTTTTTGATCATTGAGTGCTTGAAAGATTTGGTGTTTTAGTCATTGTTATGAATAGTTTCTTTTATCAATGATTGGACAACTATCTTATTTTTCATCTTAAAATTAAGTGGATTCCAAAAGAAAGTTCTTATGCATCATGCATTGCATATAACACTTTGATTTTGATTGGAATAGTGAAGTTGAGGAGATCGATTGTTGCATTACTTGTTTGTTGCATTTTTTATTGATTTCTTCTTCCCCTACTTAGTTAGGCCTTTCATTATTAAAAAGAAAATGAAGAGAGTTATTTTTGACATATTAGTTGTATCATAGGTGTGTTCATGTGACATCGAGTTTTAAACCTTGAAATCAAAACATAATTTAAGATCAACTCTAAAATTCATCTTAATTAACCTAAGGAGCATTTGAAACTTAACAACACACATAGAGGTCTAGGCTAAAGACGTGATCCAGTGTATTTAAACATAGGATTTGTCTTCCTTTTTTAGTGTTACAATATAGGGGTGATATCTTATTCCACTTATGTAAGTGTCTCATATCATACTCCACGCACCTTTGTGTATATTCACTAGTACATTTGGCGGAAATTCCGACACTTGGTTCTGACACTTTTGACCAAATGTCGGAAATTTCCCCAAATTTTTTTAACTTTTTCAAATCCCGCCCGAAACCGTCGCTATACTAACGTTTAGAGACAAGTGTCGCAAAACTGACACTTAGACAAAGTGTCGCAATTGCGACGTTTGGAGGAATCCGTCGCAATACCGACACTACGCCCCAAAGCGTTTCTATTGCGATGGCTTCTTCCAAACGTCACAATTGCGACACTTTGTCTAAGTGTCGCAATTGCGATGTTTGGAAGAACTCATTGCAATAGCGACGCTTCGGAGCTTTCGCAATAACGACACTTATATGCTATTACTCTTTGTTAAGTCAAAATTTTTAATTCATTTCCCTCTTCAAAATTTAAATTTCAAATACCAAAAAATTTAATTCATTTCCCTCCGATTGCATGGCTTGTCCAGGGAAGGAGGGAGGATGCACAGCACAAACCTTGTCTATCACATGCACAGTCGTGGCATCGTCTTCTGCAACCCAACGAACAAAATTCTCAGATCCAGTGCAGGATGAAGGTCGCGTGTTCAATTTCGCTACAGGGCCAGCGACTCTGCCCGCAAATGTTATAAAAAAAGCTCAGGCGGAGCTCTTCAACTGGAGGGGCTCAGGGATGAGATAACTTCGATTGCAGATACCGTTTTCATTGTTGAACTCCACTACTACTAGAACTGGAAGATTAGATGATCGGTTCGTGGGCAGCACAGTTACTCTGGCGTGGCTCAAGTAAGGTTAAATTCCTTTTCTGTTTTCGCAAATTTTCCTCTGCTACGGAAAATGTAATTATATTAATTTTTTTCCATCGATATACAGATTGGATCTAATTAGATGTAAACCCTTGCTACAGTGGTTATTCGAATGGGTTAGAATGTGCATTGTTATTTGTTTCTTTTGAAATACATGCATTACCACTACGCGAGATCTTTGCATTAATTTTGAAATGTTGAGATCTTTGCATTGATGTTGCCTCTGCTTGGTGGTGTCTCTGAGATTGAGCTGATCCAAAGGAAATGGATGTGCATCAGCGGTCAATTTCTCTTTTCTAGTACTGTAATCCAAATCCTCTAGCATGCAAACAGGTGCTGCAACAATTATATCTAGGATTGATCGTTTTTTTCTCACCTTCACTTTAGGCTTGGAAAACTTTGTTCCAGATTTTTTATCATTTGACTCACCTAATAGACAATTATCTATGTGGGCATTTAAGGCTATATTGGATGTATATGAGAAAGATCTAAAAACAGGACAAACCTTTGGTGTCATGGCCTCTGGAAGAGATCCCGGATTCCCAAATTCTTCATTCTTCCAAGGATATGTCTTGCTCTTCTCCAAAGTTTGGATCTGCCTTGTAGGCTCCTGCCTCTTCTACACTGTTTTAATTGGAGCACCTCCATTATGATATCAAATCATCCGCTACTATGAAATGACACAAGTCGCAGATGCTTTGATAGACTTGCCTTTTGGGCACTTCACCGTGAACCAAGTTTTAAAATGTCACAACCCACTTGATATTTATCCCTAGAAAAAGTTTCACATGTGAAGATCAGGCTTTTGATGAAGTGAATAACTTGGTAAAGATAATTTTTTATTACTTATGTATTCGGCCCAACAATATAGTTTTTGATGCACTACATTTTTAACCATGTGCTGAAGAACCATACAAAAAACTATGTTTTTAGTGAAATTTGAGTTCACAAGAATCGATGCCAGTCAAAATCTAGACCTTGCTCCCAGCTTACTGGTAAAAGGCGGTACTCATATTTCATGCAAGTAATGGAATTCCTTTTTCGTTGTTTTATCTCGTCTTATTCGAACTTCCAAGTCTAGCATCAATGATTGTCTTATGCTTCAGAAAAACGGTGTTATGCTTTAGAGAAGTGTATCTACTTCTTATTATACCTCTTAACTTCCAAGTCTAGCATCAATGATTATTTTATGCTTCACACATAATCTAGTTTTCATTATACTCCTTGAAACATTTTTTATTAGTTGAATGAGACAAACTTAAAAGGAGTAAGCTAATATATTAGCAAAAGGATTTCTGTCACAAATCTAAGATTCTTATAGGAATTTAGTGGAAATTTCAGGCATCACCTGAGTAATCTTCAGTGTCTACAAATTTTGACATCCATAGAGAAGTTTGTTACAAAATTAGGCAGCTCCTACTTGAAAACATGTTGATGTTGATGCGTAGCAATCTCCTTCATTTATAGCCATGTTGGGTCTTAACATATATTAGTAAGGAGTATTATAGTAGTTCACACCTGTAATACTCACAAAGGGAACTTAGACAAACCATCATCTCTCCAAAACAGTGACTAAGATTTTCACAGTTGGTTTCTTCAGATTTATTGATGCCACAATACCATGTCTCTTTCAGATTACTTCAAATTCACCGAATGCTTTCAAGCGATTGTCATTATGAATTAGTCAAAACAGGTTTCAGCATACGACAAGGATTTATATGCACTGGATTTGGATAGTTTAACTACCACTTCGCACATTTCCAGGAGTTTATATGCCAAGAACTACTGCACTTTTAATCAGGCTGTTGGAAAATTTTGTTTCATATTTTGACATTATTAACGCCAACCTTGACTTGCGACTCTTTGAAATGAAGATTCAAACAGTTGATTAATGTGGTTATTAAGGGACAAGAGTCAAATTATACATGTATCAGGGTAGGCTTGATCCAGATGAACTCCACCTGCAGATTACAGATGTCTATCAACACTTGTATCCTTCAATAGTGTAGTTTGAAATACCATCTCATTCAGTCTTTTGGTGTTCAAGAGTCAAGATCAATAAAAATGCATGAATCTTTCTCGGACTGCTTATATTGTCAAATCATCAACTCTAAACCTTTGAACACCATGCAAACAAAATTGAGCACCTAGTCACTGGATTAAAATTTCTCGCATGGCTACATTGTGTATAAGCTTCTCTTACCCCAAACATCTCCCACAATCCCCCATAAATAGAAAACAATGGAAATTGTTTGCATCCCTCTTATTTGAAAATTTCTAAGCTAACTTTATGGAACTGTTCTAGTTACCATAAACATATCTTGGTTCATTGGGGATCTTGGTTATAACGAATTTGATGTCTTTGCAACCTTCAACTTTCTTAGAGCACATGGACTTGTGGTAAGTGTGTTTGTCATTTTCTAAGTTGTTTTTTTAGAGGGGAACAAACAAATAATATATCATCTAAAACTAGAATAAATGTGTAAAAGAAGCCCAACTTTATAGAGAGATTGAAAAGCAGTGAGAGTAACATCTATCTTACATCTCACTTTTTATCCAGAAAAAATATTCTTTGAATCAATTGATTTAGTCAAGCTATGGATAGGAGTGCCATTTTAGTCTACATTTATTTGCAAAGATGTATGGTGTTTTTTACAGTCATCTTGTTCTCTATGGCTCCTTTTTTCGTTTTGTTTTTGTAACTTGTTTCAATATTCTAAACTGAGAAATCAATGCAGTTGGTTATAATCTTACTGGTTAAATGAAATTTTAAAGCATTATATTGGCAGAAGTTTCTGTTGAGTAACCAGCTCCAAAAATAGAAGAAAAGATATATCAACGCCTTAGAAATGAGCCACTTCGAGGGGGAAACCTCCAATACATTACATAAATGAACAATTCTTGGATGATACAATTTAAAAAACCTCCTTTCTATATATAGGAGTCCATGTGGCCATAATGTAATCCTAGTGGGCCACAATGTAATCCTAGCCGACCTAACAATAATAATTTAAGGGCACAATAATAACAAAATGGGGGTTACAAGGTACAATAATAACAATAAGGGGGTTACACTAACAACAATAAGGGACTATACTAGTAATATAGGGACCTAACATGCCCCTCTCCTTGAAAAAAGTGTTGTCCTCAACGCTTGAGTAGCTCTGGGTGCTTCTGTATAAAATTCTCATCCTCCCATGTAGAATCTTCAGTGGGTAAGTTCTTCCACTTGATGAGATACTCAGAAATTGATCGATTCCGTAGTTGTCGAGTTCTTGTTTCCATGACCGCTTCTGGTTCCAATATGATTTTTCCTTCCTCATCAAGTTCTGGCAATATTGTTTGAACTGGAAGATTTTCTCCTATAACCTTCTTTAAGCATGAAACATGGAAAAGTGGATGTACTCGCGAAGAAGTAGGAAGCTCCAATTTGTATGCCATAGTACCAATCTTTTGCAACACCTTGTAAGGACCATAGTACTTTGGCGATAATTTATTATCCTTCTTAGCTTGCTTGAAGGACATTTGTTTGTATGGTTGTAGCCGTAAAAATACCCAATCTCCTACATCAAAACTTCTCTCACTGCGATGTTGATCTGCCTGTTGTTTCATTCGATTTTGTGCCAAATTCAGGTTATACTTTAAGAGTTGGAGAACTTCTTGCTGATGCTCGATGTGATCTTCCACTGCTTGAACCTTCAAATTTTCTCTTAAATATGATGTGATGGATGGTGGATGATATCCATAAAGTGCCATAAATGGGGTCATTTTTGCTGCAGTATGGAAGGAAGTGTTATACCACCATTCAACGAGAGGTAACCACTTGACCCATTGTGTTTGTTTATCGGATACAAAACAACGAAGATATCCTTCCAAACATTTATTTACTATCTCAGTTTGACCATCGGATTGAGGATGATAAGATGAGCTATGAGCTAATTGAGTACCCAAACAAGAAAATAACTCTGTCCAAAAATTTCCGGTAAAAATGGGATCTTTGTCGCTCACAATAACCCTTGGGTTTCCATGTAGCTTTTGAATTGTGTCCATAAATGTAGTAGCAACTGTACTTGCTTTAAATGGATGAGATAATGCACAAAAGTGTGCATACTTGGTAAGTCTATCAACTACCACCATGATGACACTCTTTCCTTCGTACTTAGGTAAACCTGTGATAAAATCCATTGAAATCTCCTCCCAACGTTGACTTGGAATGGATAAAGGTTGTAGAAGTCCCGGGGTCTTAATTGTTTCCACTTTATTTTGCTGGCAAACCAAACATTCCGCCACAAACTTTTGAATATCGGATTTAAGGCCATCCCAAAAAAATTCTTTCTTCACCCTGTGGTAAGTTTTTAAAAATCCTGAGTGTCCTCCTAAAGGAGAAGTGTGCAATTCCAGAAGAATATTTTGTTTTAGTTAGGAATTATTACAAAGATATAAGCAATCTTTGTACCATAAGGAATCATTTTTCCAACTAAATGTATCAGATGTACTAGGATCTTGCTGCAACTTTTGAATGAGTGTCCATACATCTTTGTCCTTCTTCCATTCATCTCTTGCTTCGGTTATCCAATCTGGTTGGATAATAGAAATAGCACAAAGCAATGCTTCCACCTCTTCATTCTTTCTTGAGAGTGCATCTGCAACAACATTAAGCTTCCCTTTTTTGTAGATTATTTCAAAGTCATAACCCAACATATTTGTGACCCATTTTTGCTGCTCTTCTGAAGATAGTCTTTGTTCGAAAAAGTGTTTAAGACTATCATGATCAGTTTTTACCTTGAAGTGTCTTCCCATTAGGTAAGTTCTCCATTTCTTTAGTGCATGCAGTATTGCTAACATTTCCTTCGCATAAATAGGTTTCTGTAAATACTTTCCTTTGATTGGACGACTTTCAAAAGCAATGGGTCTTCCTTCCTGCATTAAAACTGCACCAATTCCATTTCCTGAGGCATCACATTCCACGATAAAGGTTTTTGTGAAGTCTGGCGTAGCTAAGACCGGTGCTAGGCACATTGCCTCTTTAAGATGTTCAAAGGCCTTAGTTGCTTCAGGAGTCCATGAAAATGCATCTTTCTTCAATAATGTTGTTAGAGGTGCTGCTATTCTCCCATAATTATTAACAAACTTGCGATAATAACCTGTTAACCCGAGAAATCCTCGCAACTGCTTTATTGTCTTGGGGACTTTCCATTCCTTAATGGCTTTAATTTTGTTAGGGTCTACTTTCACACCCTCGTGAGATATAATATGACCAAGATATTCCACCTCTTGTACTCCAAAGAAACATTTGGATGTTTTTGCATATAATTGTTTCTCCTGCAATAGTTTGAGCACCCTGTCAACATGTTCAACATGATCCTTCCAAGACCTGCTGTAGATTAGTATATCATAAAAAATACTAGCACAAATTTTCTAAGGAAGGGTTTGAAAATGGAATTCATCAACCCTTGAAATGTAGAAGGTGCATTGGTAAGGCCAAAAGGCATGACCAAAATTCATAATGACCCTCATGAGTTTGAAATGCTATTTTTGGAATATCTTCAGTCTTCATTCTAATTTGATGATATCCTGAACGAAGATCCAACTTGGTAAAATAAATTGCTCCATGTAATTCATCCAATAATTCATCAATCACAGGAATGGGAAATTTATCTTTAATGATGAGCTTATTGAGCTCCCTATAATCCGGACACATTCGCCATGATCCATCCTTCTTGTGTACCAATACTACAGGAGCAGAGAAAGAACTTTGACTAGGCTGAATTATACCCGCCTCTAACATTTCTGCAATCATACGTTCAATTTCGCTCTTTTGGAAGTAAGGATATATATAAGGCCTGATGTTTGGAGGAACACTTCTTGGAATCAAATGAATAGCATGATCATGATTACGAATAGGTGGGAGTCCTTTGGGAGTTTCAAACACCTTGGAATGATTGTCCAAGACTTGTTGGAGATCTGCAGAAATAGATGATTTTGATGTTGGAACTTCTAGTGAGCATAATTGTGCAATTACGGCTCGTTGTTCTTTCTTTAGAAGCTTTGTCATGACATTAGAGCTTATTATCCTTCCTGGCTTCCCTTCAATACCCCGTAATTCGACTTCCTTTCCTTCTGAAAAAAATTTCAAGAAAAGCTCTTGAAAATTAAAAGCTACCGTCCCCAAAGATTGTAACCATTGTACTCCTAGTACAACATCAGCACCTCCCATAGGAATGGCAAGCATTGGACTAGTCAATACATATTCCACCATGGTTAGCTTGATATTATGGCATTTTCCAGAGAAATTTATAGTTCCTCCATTTGCAACCATCACTTGACATTCTGGTGCTGGGTATAGGAAACAATTTAATTCCTTGGCTACCTTACAATGAATAAAATTATGGGTGCTACCTGAATCAATCAACACTATTACCTTTTCTTCTTGATTTGTCCTGCTATCTTGAGAGTTTGAGGAGTGGTAATTCCTGCCAGTGCATTACACGATATGGTCGGATTCATTTCTTCCTCTTCTAGGGCTGGTTCCTGGTGTATATCATCTTCTTGTTCATTTTCTTCTTCCTCTTCACAATCTATGTAAAATAATTTCTTCTCAGCACACTTATGACCTTTAGTGTATTTGCTATCACAACTGTAGCAAAGGCCTTTTGCTCTTTTTTCTTCCAATTGTTGTGGTGTCAACCTTGTAGGTTGTGGAAATCTAAACGTAGCAACACTTCCTTCTTTATAGAATTGAGTGGTAGGCTTCCTTGTCGCCATTATTTTACATTCAACTTTTCTTGCCAACCTGAATGCCTTCTCCAATGAATCCGGTTCCAAAACATGAACTTCATGTTGGATGTTATCCTTTAAAGTGCTTATGAAGAGATCGATCCTGTGTTCCTCTGGAATATCAGTTACCCTTATATTCAATTTTTGGAAGTCCTCAATGTGCTGCCCCACTAAACCCTTTTGTTTGAGATTTATCAATTGGCTAAAGAAGGTGTTGCTCTTTGTATCCTCATAATGTGCTATCATTTCCTCCGTAAAAATTGACCTAGTGACAATTTTTTTACGGGAGCAAAGCCATCGATACCATACAAATGTATTTTGTTCTAAATGTAAAGTTGCAATGCGTACCTTTTGTGTGTTTTGCACGTTATGGAGATCGAAATATTGCTCCATCTGTAGTATCCATGTTACAGGATCCTTTCCATCAAACTTCCTCATATCCATTTTTGGAATATGGTGGTTCTTCCCGCCAACATTAGAGTTTATGAAATCACAATTAACATTTATTTTGTTCTCATCATGAGGTTCTTCTACTATCTTTTCACCGTTAGGAAACATTTCTTGTATCAACTTTGTCAAACCTTCAATGTCTGCTTTTAGATCATTCTTCATGTTTTCCATGTTGTCTTTCATGTCATCCATCTTAGCTTCCATGCCAGCTTCCATGCCATCCATCTTAGCTTCCACGCCTTTCTTCAAACCGTCCATCTTCGCTTCCACGCCTTTCTTCAAAACTTCCATTTCATTTTTTGTTGCTCTTTACGAGAGTGAAATTTGTTGCACTTGCTCTTGTAATTTTGATAGATCATGTTGCAATTCTTCATCTTCATGAGTCATAGTAGAGCCTTCTGAAGGCTTAATGGGTGTTGAATTATTTTTACGGGACATATTTTAGAACCCAATACTGATATCTATTCTACAATATGCCCTTGGAATCAATTCAAATTGATTCTTCAAACAAGACTTATGCAATTCAGAAAAAAAAATACACACCTTTTTCTTGCTTTTGAGGAGCTCGATATTGAAATTGGATTATATTTGTGATTGCAGCACTTCAATATTTGATTTTTGGTACCAACGTAGCCCTCTGAATTATCTTTCGAATTCCACAAGTCTTACCTGATTTGGATTCTCCAAGACAAAGTTGTGTCCAATCTCCCACAATGACCTAATTATGGACTGGTTCAGTAGAGTGAACTTGTATAAATTTCCACGTGTCACTTTTGCATTCTTCGTCTCTGAAATTGATAACCAAGAAACTACAGTCCATTTAATTGCAACCACTTTTTACAGCACTCCAATCCGATGCCCAGAGAGAGAGTTATTGAACTTTTCCCGCGATCACCTCTTTGAGATGAAATTCAGGAGCTTGAAAAAGCACTACCTTCCACAGATCATATCTCCAAAAATATTCCGAACCAAGCTTTGAAATTTTTTGAAGAATTTCTTCAGGATTTCAACTTCGCACCAAAATAATTTCAGATTCTGAACCTTTGTAGAAAAAACGTTATATCACAAATGCCACAATGACCTGTTTAGGAGCCTGAAAAAAGACCTAACTTCCACAGATCATATCTCCAAAAATATTGTGAACCAAGCTCTGAAATTTTTAGACAATCTTCCTCAGGATTTTGGCTTCGCACCCTAAAAATTTCAGCTTCTGAAACTTCGTAGAAAAACATTTATAGTGAAAATTCCACGATGACCTGTTTGGAGCAGCGAAACCCTAGAATCCAAACCTCTGATACCAAATGTTGAGTAACCAGCTCCAAAAATAGAAGAAAAGAGATATCAACGCCTTATAAATGAGCCACTTCGAGGGGGAAACCTCCAATACATTACATAAATGAAAAATTCTTGGATGATACAATTTACAAAACCTCCTTTCTATATATAGGAGTCCATGGGGCCATAATGTAATCCTAGTGGCCACAATGTAATCCTAGCCGACCTAACAATAATAATTTAAGGGCACAATAATAACAAAATGGGGGTTACAAGGGTACAATAATAACAATAAGGGGGTTACACTAACAACAATAAGGGACTATACTAGTAATATAGGGACCTAACAGTTTCTTTATATGAACAAGTCTAAATGTTTGTTTTGTCTCTCCTGTTGAACATATAGGTGAATAAGTTAACGCGATTTGTGAGGTTATATTACTTAATTTTCCGAGGTTTTTGACTGGTCCTTCATCTATTATCCATTGCATAGGATATTGTATTTTATTTAGCTTCACAGAATTGGATTTTATCTTAGCCATTAATTTAGTCGGCCAAATCGTGGTTAAGTGGTAAGAACTTGTACTTGGCTGGATATCTATACATTTGACATTGCCATAACATAATTTTGACATTGAGGAATGTTAAGACCCCTCCACTTTCAAGTTTCACTATGCCTCTTTTCATGAATTTGTAAGACCCACAAATGCAACTTCTTTTACCAACTTAAAAACATGTCAAATACCTTGAACAAACATTGTTTTGAGAGTCTTTCCCTTTCATAGGCTATTAGTTTCTCATTGAGATTGAATAAGAAAATGTATGATAAACATCTCATACCTTCAAGCCGATTACTTAAATGCTTGTAGATTACTATTCAAGATTGTGATCATGGAACAACGATAAACTAAATTTTGCTCCTCGACCATAATTGCTTTAGCTTTGTTGTCATACTTTATGAGATATTAAAAGTCTTCATTACTCTATTTTCCTTCTAGTTTAAACTGAGATGACATCCTTCATACTCTCATCTAGTATTTAATATGGTATTCTTGGTCTTCAATCTCCATACCTGCATAGTCCAGACTCCATCCTAGAACTCCATTTGCTTTTTCCAAGTTTTCTTCATACTTGGGTCAATGTTATTCTCCCTTATGGTTTTTCAAAGGTCCTTCAAGCTGAGACATAGGTTTTTAGATGGATCAAGAATTATATTTCTTGGCATATGACAGAATACTAGCTACTCTTGCATGTATTATTACTCTTACTATATGGCAGACTAGAGAGTCACAAGTACAAAAAGGTGTGTACATCAATCAAGGCCCTTATGTAATTTTTGTATTAACTGAAATATATATGTGTGTGGTGGGGGAAAGGGGATTGAAGTAGAAATATGTTGATATCTAGATTTCCCTTTCCATATGTTCACACGGTGACAAAATTATGGTATATTCTTTCCTGTGAAGAGTTTTTAACTGTACATATTTCAGGGATTGAATTTTTCAAGACACAAGCTAGAAAAATATAGGAGGAGGTTGATAGCCACAGGCCAAGTGGATTTGAAATAGTGTTCCCTACAATTCTAAAAGAAGCTAAAGCCTTATGTCTGGATTTGCCTTATGAATTTCCTTTCATCAAGCAAATCATTGAAAAGTGGGAGGCTAAGCTTCAAAAGTTATAATCTGATCACCATTCTCCTCTGTCATTGATAAATTTTCCATCTCTCAAAGTGATAACTGACTAACTTTACCTTTTACCTTGGTGGTGTTTGGATCAGGCTTCCTCCTGATTTTCTCTATGCCTTACCAACAAAGTTACTCTATTCTTTGGAAGGCCTACAAGAAATAGTAGACTGGGAGAAAATAATGAAACTTCAATCCAAGGATGGATCATTCCTCAGCTATTGCAATACCAACGCCTAAATAATGCTTTTTTGTTTTGTTATATATATATATTGAATTTGCAAGAGCAACATTTGCTGAGGAGCTCTCCTAATCTGGGGCACCCTTCTACAGCTCTATCGGAAACAGTTTCTTTTAAGACAATTTATATGTCTTATCCAAGCAATTAAAAATTATGCTACGAACCCACCATGTCAACTGTCTTGGTTGAGATCTTGTCTTTAGCTGGGTAGGTTGTTTCAACTGTCTTATATGTGCCTGGTGCATATTTTACCTATGGTCTGTACGTTAGATGATTGTAAATAATAGTAAATTTTGATCTACAGAAACCTGGTGACAACATTTCGTAATCCTACTAAATCACAAGGGGTTTATATGGTGAAACCTCTGGTAGAAAATAATAACGACAAGCTTCGCAGACCTACGAGGATAATGTCTGCAGGTGATTTGAGAAAGGCTCTCAGGTAATTAAGTCCTTCTACGTCATTTAAGTAGTATGTTAAAGTTTTTATTTTATTTCTTGATATAATGCATTCATGTGATTCTGGAGTCTTATGTTTGAAATGCTTTTTTGGTGAGCAGTAATGCAAACAAGGTGACAACTAAGCACCAATCACAGGAAATTAGGTTCCTTGCAAAAGTTGCAAATGCAGGTAATTTTTATATTTTTCTTCTTTGCAAGTTTCATAAAAATCTAGGCATTTTCATTTTTATGAATAAAGATGGCTAAAGCAGAGCTATATGGTTCTGTTATTTGAATGCAGAGAATATTGACCCAAAGTCTATTGATGGAAAATTTGATATCCAAACAAAGAAAGCGAGGCAGTATGAGCAGTATCTCAAGAAAAGGTTCATATTCAGATCCAGATGTTTTTGACTTTTTTCATACTCATATATGGTAACATGGTACTACAATGTCATTGTTGCAAATGTTGTTTATAACTCAGTGTAAGACTCTCTTGATCTTTATTCCAGGGCTTTCTCTACTACCAAGGTGAAAGAAGTTCCAGGAAAGAAAGAACATGAAGCTAAAAGGAAGAAGAACATACAAAACCCTGATGATCTAATTGAGTTATATATTGATGATTGAGAAAGAATGATTAGAAACCTTTTTAGTAGAAAATTGTTTCCTGCTTTTCCTAAACATATTAGTTGATGTTCTATACCAGCTTGTAGACCTAGATATGTTTGTTGATGCTTAACTTTTATGTTTATGATTTTTTCAGGCACAAGTTCTCTTGTTCTAGCCAGGACAAGTCTGAGCAGTTTGCTTATGCCATGGGAAACAAATCTCGTCCCAAGAATATCTTGCATGGCTGGGTTTACAGCATAGATCACCCAAACTGCAAATTATTTTGGTTAAGGTGCTTAATGAATTTTGCCTTAGGCCTCATGTCTGTAATGTGGCTATAAGTATTTTCAGTTTCAGCCCTCAAATGAAAGACGCTGAAAGATGTTTTACATGGATGTGGACATTTTTTTGTTTTCCTGATTAGAATTAAAGTGTACACATGATCAAGGGCAAGGAATATTTGGCAGTCAAATTTTATGTAAATGGGTCTAGACACCTGAAATTTTCTGGGAGGTCCAATCACAACTGCATTTATACGATAGTTGTGATGTGTGTCTAAGTACTGTGTATATTTCTCAGTACGTAGTGGTGATATTCAATAGAGAACTTGGCTATTTTTGTTCAAATGGAGATCTAATGATTGAACTGTAAATATCTTCCTGAAAAATTTGGTGTTTCTTAGTGATAGATAATTATTAATTTCATAGTAGTGTGGCCTCGTGATATATGACATTAACTTGTCATATGGATGTTATAGTTGAAGTCATATGGATGCTCATGCAGCTAGTATCTGTGATTAATCTTGCATGATTTTAAAATGATTTCTCTTGGACATTGTTGAAGTCATCAATGTATTAGAGTGAATTCCAGTTGTTAGTGATACATTTATAGATTTCTGATGTTTTTGACATGTTTTCTTGCCTTGGTGTGAGGAAAAAAAAATGAACCAAATCATATTTCTTGAATAAAGAATGCAACAGAACTAGCTATTTTTATGCTATTCTACTGTAAGGAAAAGGAACCTTAAATGTTACACTCTTTTGGTTTACAATGCTTTGTCGTTTCGTTTGATGTGAAGGTATTCAAAGTTTGAATTGTGTGAACCCTAAATTGGGTGGTTAGATATTTGTGAATTCATCATTGACTATCAGAGGAGAACGATCAGCATCAACAAATTTTTTCCCATACTAATTTCTGTAAATTACTTTTGCACCAATTAATATTCATTAAATTTTGTAGGCTGGGAACATCCTCGTTGACTCTGGTAGTGCAGTTAAAGTGGGTGACTTTGGCATGTCAGCTTGTATGTTTGACACAGGTGACAGGCAGCGATCAAGAAACACTTTTGTGGGAACTCCATGTTGGTTTGTATTTCTGTTTTTGTAATTTGTTCTGACTTGATAAAATTTGCCAACATATTTATTTCATTTCTTGTTATATCTTGAGATTTCTTGTTAGTATTGTTTATAAAGATACATTTGCTCATTTATGTTGTTAATATATTGTTTGACTATATTGGAAGCTAAATAATGTTGACTGCAAGCTAGAGTTCCTTGCTGTTGTAGCAGTAAAGTCAGGATTAACGGAGGCAATAATTTTACTGTGTAGGATGGCACCAGAGGTCTTACAGCCATATATCCCCTTTATCATACCAACACGGAAATTTTCATTTTTTTTTTTTTAAGATAACCTGCTGCAGTGTCTCCACACAGAAATCACTAGCAATCAATGCAACAAGAAGTTGACTTGAAGGGTCAAGACGTGGCTCTTGATGTCTCTGATGCTAAGAGATTGAAGGTCATTGGCTCCAGCGTGAGATCACGTTGGACATTCAAGCTAGTGACGGAGAATATGTTGCGCGTGAACGAGGGATGTGAACTGTGCAGTGAGATCTAACAAAGGAAGTTCATGGAGCCATCATGGTACATGGAAGGTTCGTATTTTGGTGACTCTGATTTGCAGTTGGAGTGAAAATTTCAGCCCATGTACATGGAAGTTTTGTATTTTGGTGACTCTGATTTCAGCCCGTGTATTTCACGATGAATTCAAGCTTCTATTGAGTACAGACTAAAATTTTGATTTTTTTTTTTAATTTAACTTTCCATCGGCATACCGACGCTTTGGAAGCGTCGGTCTTGTGACACCTTGCGACAAAACGTCGGTCTTGTGACATCCAAAAACTTCGGTCTTGCGACACCTTGTGACAAAACGTCGGTCTTGTGACATCCAAAAACTTCGGTCTTGCGACGTCCTAAAAATGGTAGTCTTGTGATGCCTTTAAAAGCATGGTTAGCCATAGCGTATTGCGATGCTTTGGAAGCGTCGGTATTGTGATGCTATCCAGAGGCGTCGGTATTGCGATGCTTTGAAGGCGTCGCAATATCGACGCCTCTAGATAGCGTCGCAATACCGACGCCTCTGGATAGCGTCGCAATACCGATGCTTTATGGAATTGTTGGAAGACCGACGTTATGGCTAGCCACACTTTGAAGTGCCTCAAAATGTCGCTCTTGCGACGACTAGGTGTCGAAAAACCGACAAATTGGCCATCGGAAATTGGGCCAAATTTACTAGTGATTAGATGGCGCTCCACGCATGATAAGTTTATGAGAACACTCTCATCAAACGATAATGAATTAGACAAAAATACTATGGATTACACTTCCACATACCATCAAATATATTTTTGAAGTCCCATATAGGTTTTTATCCTCACCTTACGTAACCAAGTCGGCCACCTTGTACACTGTGATACACCGAACATTGAATTCAGGGAGATTTCCTATCCATGCATAAATGTGTAGTTCACCAAGGTGGTATATTGTAGTTCACAGTTACTATGGTAAACTATTTTTTCTAGCTACCCATTTTTTATTTATTTTTGTTATTAATTTCTAAAATCAATTAATCAACTGTAGAACAACATCCTCACCGTGGAAAAACTCTTAGTGGATCTTTAGTTGAGACTAATGGAAACAGTTCCTAAGTCCACCATTCAAGAAAACCCCTCTAACAGGAATCCTGGTCCTTTTCCTCCTTTTGGAAATATTGGTGCTCCTTATATGGAAATTTTGTCCCTTCCTGAATTTACCATTAGTTTTCCAGTTTGTTTTTTTTCAACCGCTATGGTTCTGAATGTTCAAATTTCTCCTCAACCAAGTATTCCTCCAGCTGAACAAGTTGATCCTAATGTTGACCATTTTCCTTCTTCACTTGCTTAGTATTATTCCTCTTCTTCCTCTTCGTATGGTGAAAGCCTTAAATTTAGTAACTAGGTGGATAAGAAGAAGAAGAAAAGTAATATTAAGAAGAATAAAAATAATTAGGGGGGGAAACAAACAACCATTGCTACCCATGTAACTAGTATATAGAAACCTTCCAATCAGCCCCACAAAGCTAAATTACCTTTCAAGTTATGTAAGGGTGACCACTTCTTAGAGATTTTCCTAGTATTATGTAGGTGTTAGAAGTATGGTCAATAGGCTCACATTATCCTTTGACATCAGCTTCTGGATATCATGTTGGTGACAAACCATCGACTAGCGATCATAAGGTTCATGGAATCAAGGGTAAAGTTTAGTTTTATTATAATTTATGTGAAGGGAATCATACTATTCACCTTTTTCCATATATGGATGAATCCTCAAAATTTTTGGAAAAACTTACAGCTTCTCAGCCTCATCTTCCAGTTGGTTATCAAAAACTTTCTCCCAATCCTCCACTAGTTTGTGATGTGATTGATCAGAATTTGAATCCAATCAATCACACTCTCTCTTAATGTGAATCCCATGAGTCATTTCCTGACCAATAATTGGTTGAGAAAATGGTTGACCCAATTCCACCTTCAGTCAATCATAATTTTCCCATAGATATTAAGGATCATACCGCTTAGGTTCTTCTTGTTTATTCTGATTCTATTAGACAAGGGGGAATTTCTCTTGTTCCCACGAAAACCCATCCAAGAAAATAAGTCATTTCCCTTGATTGGAATCAATTGATAGAACCTCGTCTCCCTTCTTACATGCCTTTTACGATCATGGTAAATGCTTATGATAATAACATCCATCACACTATTATAGATGAGGGGTCTTCTAGTAGTATTCTATCCTCCACTACTTGGAAAGATTTGGGTTCCCCAAAAAATTATGTTAATCGCTCTGAATATGTTAGATTTTAACAGAAGAATGAGTCAACCCTTAGGGATCCTTCCTCAGTTTCCTATTACCTTGGGGAAAGAAATTGTATGTATTGATGTTATGGTTTTCATGGGCCCTTTGGACTTAAATTTTCTCCTAAGGAGAGACTATGTTTATGCTATGAATGTTTTTATATCCACACTCTTTCGAGTGATGTGATTCCCGCATGATGGAAGGATTATGACTATCGATAAGCTGTCATTTATTGGTCCTGATTTGACTACTAATCATCCTACTTCCCTAAGCGTTATGAATGTGCAAGTGGTATCTTCCCCACCACAGATTAATTATGTGGAAACTTGTTCCATGTATGTGTCTACTGATGACCTAGTAGGTAATGTAGTGTACCATTATGGTGGGGATTGGAGTCTGATATTTCCATTGGATCCTTTTATACCTTCTAAATATTTTTTCTCCCGTCTGATGACAACCTCTTAGAAGCCATGTCCTTCTATAGGTCATGATCAAGGCATCAAAGCATAGTTCATTTTCTTGTGTCAAGCTCATTAACAATTGAAACAATGTCCTAGAGCACAATTCCTTTTCTTGCATCAATCTTGTTAAAAAATGAAACAAGGTCCATGAGTAGAGTTCCTTTTCCCATGTCAATCTCATTAAAAAATGAAACATATCCCCTTCAATTTGAGTCTTTTATTATATCTCGTAAATTCCCAGTCAAGTCTTTCACTTGATCTCATCAATGAACCTTCATTCCATCCACCTGTTGGTCACTAGTAGTCTACTTAGGTGAATGAAATGAAGCCTGGGGGGGCATGTACCTCGAATGGTTTTATTACACTGGGGCATGCAGACTTATTCCAAGCATATTTTCTCCTTGTTTCAAGCTTGTGTGAAAATGAAACCAATTTCAAGCATAGTTTCTCTTATTTCAAGCTTGTGTAAAAATGAAACCATTCTCATTTTATCCCACGTGATTTCCATTTTCATTAGCACATTTCTTCCATATGAGCCTTGGTTTTCTCATTCCATCTTCACCATCTTCTTGGATGATCGTACACTTTCACTTAGTTTTTTTTACCCTTACCTAGGGAACAACTGCGAGGAGTGGTATTATTATCTAGCATATTTACCTTTATGTGTTTTGATCAGTTCCATCATGACCGAAACCAGTTTCTATCCTTTTATACCACTCGTTCCTCCAGAAGGAGTTATCTTTCAACTTTTTTCAGACTCCCAAAATATGAAAATATTGTTAAGCACTTTTCTTTTCAAACCCGTTAAAGTAAATGAAAATATGTCTACCTAGTATAAGTTTAACCCTTTTCTAGACTGAGATAGACTATTTACTAAAAGGAATACCTTATTCTAACATGACTAAGAGGTTATCTTGAGTATCATTTTCTTCATTTTTGGACTCAAGAGACTATCTAGGAAAAGGAGCCTCTGAAGTTTTCTTTTTCGCCTCTTTTTCAAACTCTTTAAACCTGAAAAATATGTTGAGTTATACCTTTGTTGGACTTGTAAAAAAATAAAACAGTGATGGAATCGTTGATCATGACGGGACTAAACCACTCCTTCTCATGGTTCATTAAACATACTTGCAGGGATTCATCCGAAGAATGAAATTATAGATCAAGCATATGTTATCCTCCTCAAGCTTGTTAAAAAATAAAGAGGTATTGACCCACAATGGTTGGGGAAACTGGAAAAACAGAGTACTCCACTTGTTAATGGTAGTGAGTCGTTCTTGAATATGACACTCTTCCACTTCATCTCTATGGCTATTGGGTTGGGAAATATCCTTGTCTTTTGGTTCATCATACCATTTCAAAGCCTTATTTTTCGGTTTTGAATCAGTGTTTCCAACTCCATTCAGTGTCGGTTATGTATTAAAGAGAATTCATTCAAATGATATATGCTACAATAATCTTAAGCCTTAATTCCATGTCTATTGTTCCAGATCCAGTTATGTATCCACATCATTCTATCTCAAATCGTGATACATTTTTAGTGTCGTTGATGAGGGATACATCAAGGCCCTTCTGTGATGGGTTGCTTCATGTCGACATCAACTCATTATCCAGGAAGCCGGCTTAGAAACATCCTTCAGTACATTGGTTCTTGCATACATTAATGGTAAGTGTCCTCGCACTCGACGACAGGTTTTCATCAATGCCCTTTGACAAAAATATTTTTTTTGGTATTTGACTTCAACTCATTCATTCACACCATACACATTATACTATAGTACCTTGAGAACCATTCACATCATCGGTGGTTTCTCTCACGTATGTTAATGGCTTACATCATTGGTTGATTATCAAATGGTGTCTACCATTTTCAAACTCAACCTGTTGATTCACATTGTTAGACTTAAAAATTAAACAATCATGTGAATGAGATAGAAGACCCAAAATCTAGTTCCATCCATCTGGGTTGCGTATTTAGGATTAATAAAATATTACAAAGTATGATGGCTATGACCATACAAACAGTCATTCAGTCATGGGTCCACCCGTCGTCATCAGCTGACATGTCTTTTTCATCATTGTACATGTAACGTTAGCTTATGTGTTAAGCATGGGTTTTCCTCCCTCAAAAAATATGTCAAGATGTAAATGTATTATAACAGTTAATGATCTTGACCAGTTTTTATTGATCTAGACTTGTCACAAAGTAAATCATTTCTGTCATCCACCACTGCCTATGATTTTGCGCTTTATGAGGCAATCTATTACAGGAAATTTTGTTGCATCTAGTCAATAGGCTTGTTAATTGTATCAATCAACATCCATCAACTCCTTGTCATCATCCTTGCACAAAGACCTAGGCATGCCTCTTCCTAATCCCTGAGTTTCTCGGCTTAACTACTCCATTTCCATGTTTTTAGGGCCCAAATCACCCTCTTCCCTTAGGATACTACGTTCAGTGTAGGTTGCTCCACTCTACACCTGCACTGATCATTAGCAGGTTTTCCCTTTTTGTGGTGCGCTGATTCTAGAAATTCAAGAAAAATAAAAATAATCTCAAAGCTTCCTCTTCCAGAAGCTTCCAGGAGTTGTTTCAACCATTTACCTTAGATAATACCTTCAAATCCTATCTCATCCTACCTTGTATATTTCACCCCATATTACTTGAGCTCATCCTCCCATCAAGAGTGGATCTTAAGCCTAGACTGGTAAATGGATAAGAATTCCTAACCTGCCATCATCTCCTATATATTTAATTCCATCAACAAGCTATCAATTTTCTTTTGGATATTGATTACCCTCATGTTGCTTCCCTGAATCTAAGGAGATTCATAATTTCATGCATTGAGGTGACATAGAGGTGTACTTAGTGGAAAGGAAGGACAAGTCCATTTAGGGAGTTCTCTACATGATAAGCTCCTATATTTGGTTGTAACTCTCTCTATTTCTATTAATATAAGGAGCACATTGTTTTCCTATATATGTTGTTGATGTTCATATGTTTCAATGTTTTTTTTATCCATTTAATGAAGTGATTGGATAATGCTACATATATATCATATATATTTGGATTGTTGTGTTTATATGTGTGGGCACATTTTCCATGCTAGGCATTATTCAACATTTCTCACCTCTGGTTGTAATCTTAGATTCTTTCAACTTCCATTTCAACAATTTTATTTCCTCCTCAAATTACATAATCATTGCATCTTAATTTTGTTCTTTATCATCTACTTTATCCTTCTTTTGGCTATTTGCATAAGCCAAATCTCTCTTACTCAATGCACTAACATATTCCTACAATTGTGCACCATCAACTGCATTTATCCATGGTGTATGATTTCCACTTTGACTTCCTATATGAAAAAATGTTGTCTCATCTTCCTTCATGATATAAATCTTCTTGTGTTCTTATCTGATTCCCTTTGGAAATAATATCTCCATCATCTTCGTTAATCTTCATGACAACTTCAAATCATTGTCCTTCTGCTTTATCTATGCAACCTGCAAACATACACAAATCATTAGCTTTAAAATCATAATCCTAATTAGCCTCCTTTGATGCTTCAGACATCAAATCCTCATGCTATTTTGAATTTTCCAGATATTTCAAGAGATCCTTAGTAGATCTCTTCTCAGCATCATCATCGCTCTCTCCATTGATTGGTCTTTGTTAAGGTTCACAAAAGTAAACCTCTCCTTCATTAGCTAATCTCTACTTCAAATCAACTCCTCTAAGCTTATCCTTCCTCAAGTGAGAATTTTTCCTATGCCTCATTCTTACTTGTAACAAATTCCATTTCACTCTCCTCTATAGAGTCCATCCATATCTATGTCTTCCTTATTTCCATGTATCAATTCTCTCATCATTTCTAGTTGTAGTTTAATCTTAGTTAATTCTCTCTCAAACTCCTCATCGCTCATCCTTATTCTTATATCATTTGTTTTGGAATATTCCCTTACTTTTTTGTGGCTGACACTTGAACCCATTACATGACTTTCAATAGTCATATTCCCTCCTCCTTTGTGAACTTTACATTTTCCACTTGTAGACTACCTCCAAGCCTTTGTAATAATAAGTTAATCCTTAACTTGTACCTCACCAGGCTATTTATAAGACCAACCTTTTGATATCCTTGGTTCTCTCCTCTACAACCTCTTAATATTTTCTACTCCTTTTAGACTTAAGCAGATATTCACTTCCTGTGAGAAGGTTCATTTTTCCTTCTTCTTCCAACCTCAGTAGGAAATTATAAAGGTTCTTTGCCAAAACCTCCAAGAACTTCCTTTGTTCTTGGTTACATTCCTCCTATCATAGTCATCCTCATCATTTTTACCTTTAAACAACAATTTCTTCCTCAAATTAGTTGAAAACAAAGAGACCACCAAATTACCTTTGTTTTGACCTCATGTGAACATACATTGTTGTCGCGGTTTCCTCCAATATTTCTGTTGGCTCTACTATGTTAGATATTATAATATTCTTCCTCTCCTAGGAATATAGTTCTACTTTCCTCCCAAAGTACAAATTCTCTCCATACCCTCAAAGAACATCAGTGTTCTTTCTCTTTCTCCAAGAGGCCAATCCATGCAACTTCGATATAAATTGAAAATAAAAACATATTTACCTCATTCATATTTCCAAACTTGAACTTTTGTTGTTAGTTTTTGTAGCATCAAATGTGTTCTAGCCACGATATTTGGCATAGAGGCTAGAATACATGTATTCTCCACTACCCAAAAAACGTTTATGTAAATTCCACCTAGAGACAACTTTTTTTTCACAAGGAAAAATTCGTAATTTTATTAATGAAAAAAAAATTACATGTTACATGTGCTGTTAATTGTCAAAGACAGGAAAATAAGTTGCATCCTAGAGCCTATAATACATGGGGAGAATCAAACTTTTCTCCCTTTCTTCTTTTTGACCTTGCACCATGGACCTTGTGTGGGCATGGTGGAAATAAGGACAAGCTGATTCTCTACTATGATTGCTCCATTGTCCTTATCCGAATCTAAAGTATCTAAGTTGTGTTGTCTTTTGTTTCTTCCACATTCTCGTGCCTGATGGTCCAATGTCTCCTGAGTCGTGGCGGTTTGTTCAATAGGCTCTTGCATCTCATGTTCCTGTGTCTCAACTTCGGTTGTTGTCTGTTTGTTTGAATTTGGGATGGGTGCATCCTCTTCTTCTTCCATCTCCTGTTCTGGTTCTTCTGATGGAAATTGCCAGCCTTTGGTTGCTTTCCCTGTCTTTTTATTTTTTCTTTTGTCTCTTTTAGCACCTAGAGACAAATTAATGAAATAAATTAGCCTATTTTTAATATTTCCTAAGTATAAACTTAGGAAATATGATTAATTAAGAGGAATTAATTAAGTCATGGTGAGAATTTTCTAGAAAAGTGCATGGATCAATTTCTAGTTAATCCTAGCAAAGATTAAGATTCAATCATGGTTGTCGAAGTCCCAATGGAGGATTCTAAAAATAAGTCGATGGGGCTTGGAGAACACACCAAATCAGTTGAGCATTCAATTTTACTGGGAAATCAATCTCCAGTGTAGTAGCATTCAGTTGTTGGAGATGATTCGGTGAGATCGAAGCATTAAGAGAGGGGAAAAGATAGTGAGGTCAGAGGAAGATTTTCTAGATCTGATGAATACATTACAGAGAGGCAGTGATTGTCACAGAGAGGCGACATAGAGCTTTTTGGGGAGATTCCATTTTTCTGGGGAGAATGAGAAATTTTGAGTTAGAAGCTAGGCAGAGGGTCCAGAGGTAAAGAGTATCAGTCTTCCAGACAACAGCTGATGAGATAGCAAGAGGAGACACAGTTCTGAGCTTGTGGGACCCAGTAACTACATAGCCTGATGTAGTGAATACGCAGAGGGAGCAAGGAGAAGCTCAATTTGAGCTGAGGTCGATGCCGGATCGCTTGTGGAGTGAGAAATTTTATCACTAGTTTTATTGCGAATCATTTCTCTATTTTGGATTTCTAGATTAAGCATCCATAGATTGTACTTAGAATTCACTACTTCTTAATATAAAAACACTCAGATACTGCATCGGTTTTCCCAAGTTGGGATTTTCAGGGGACTTAGTCCAAAAATAACAATGCCATATTATGTGTGTGCATCTATTTATTCCAGGGTTTTTATTTCTTCCGCAGTATTTTTTTGTGAAGGTTGCATTGTATTTGTTTCTATATTTTCTGTAGCACAAAAAAAAAAATTGTTTAATTAAATTAACAAATAGAATAAATAACACCAGTTTCTACAATATGATTCAATATTCCCGAATTTTCACATGGTATTAGAGAAAAAATAGCAAACCGGAGAGCTCATTAGCAAAAGAGAAGAGCAGTTTCATAGCTCTGCGTAAGAGAAGTTCAAAACCCTCAGAGGCAGCGCAGTTCCTTTGGCCAAGAGGCTCAATTTTTTAGGAAAATCGATTTCTCTGAGAGTGCAACAACGAAATCATATTTCTCCAGATCGAGGATTAATAGAGGCAGAGCAAGCAGTAGTATTTTTCCTTGCAGAGAAGATCTCCAACTAGACGCAGTATTTTGCAGCAGTTGCTAGTACAAAATAGTGTTAGGAGGAAGAAAGAGCACACACTGAGGGAAATTTTCCTCATGGGAATTCTAGCTTCAGAAGTTATATTTCTCACAACATATCAATAGTTGTTGTGAGTAGATTTACTCACTCGAGCAGGGAGTGCATAGAGCCTAACAGCAGTTGGGAAAAAGAGAAGAGGTTGATTTTGACTTACTTTGTTGAGATGACAATAGTTGGGCTGCGAGATTTGGATAGGTTGGACAGAGCATCCAAATATGTGATCTGTAAGGCAAGTTTTTCCTTCCTTTTGGATGAGTACGATCTCAAGGCATACATCGATAACGTGGTGGTTGAACCCACAGAACCAGATCAGTTGAAAGCGTACAAGAAGGAGATGGAAAAGGCGAAAATATTGATTCTCGATGGGGTTCAAAATCATGTAGTATCACATATAGCCGGAAAGGACAATACCAAGCAGATGTGGCATGATTTTTCCATGCTATACCAGGGATCTTCCTTGCAGCAAAAGATGTATTTGGAAGAGAAGTTGAGATGAATTTGTATGCAAAAGGAGGAACGCACAGACCCCTTCCTCACTAAGCTTCAGGAGGTATGTGACAAGCTCTTAGATGTAGGGTCAGCTCCTCAACCAACATAACTAGTGCAATTAGCTCTCAACATGTTTCCGAGGACTAGAAAGTCTTTTTCTAGAGTATTTTTGGTAGAGACAAGTTTCCAGAGTGGTACATGATATGGACTAAATTGTAGCAGAAGGATATGAGGCGAGATTTATCTGAAATTGGTTGTTATTTAATGTTGTGTTAATATTAGTTTCAAAATTAACATGAATTGCTTTGGTTTACTTATCATACAAGGGTTTATACAAGTGTTTATGAGTGAAAATTCATTAAATTTGATGAGATTAAGTTTTTTTCATGAATTTAAAATCATGGAAACTCAATGTTGAACAACAGCATAATAAAACACAAGCAGCACAAATAACAGAGACAAATACACAAGTTTTTTATGAAGGAATTCACCCCTCTTGGGCTACATCTCCTTGGTCCAGCTTCATAGTGTGGGCCTTTGAATTAGCTTCAATTGTGAATAATTTTGTTTGCAGTCTCCTGTTGCCTCTGCAACCTACTCCAATGGCTCCAAAACATCAAATTTTTCCAAGAATGACTCTTCTTGAGCCAAAATTGGTCAAATATTTCCTCAGTTATGGAAAAACCAAATTTTCCTAGGTTTTCTACACTAAATTTAGATGCTTCCAGTTAAATCCACTAAATGTGGAAGTCCGCCTAATCTGGAGGGTCCTCCAAAGGCGCCGCCAAGATAAGTATGTGATTAATGTTAAGATAAGTGGTGTTTAAGTGGGGTTAAACGTGTCTAGCTATAACATGCACTTATCCGTTATTGTCAGATTAACATAACATAACCACAAATTATTGTATTAATAAATGGCTTAACGCATTTAAATCTCCAAAAATTGCATATCGCAGCGCATCCACACTATAAATCATTCTATGTTGCCTGCTCTGTCTTGCAATTGCGATACCCCGATGTGATATATCACATTGCAATTCTACGACCTTGTTACTTCTTTATGTTGCCTGCTACTAAAAACCCCCAATGTGATTGGTAGGACCCACCTTATCGCCACGTCACTTACCGCACAATCACAAATCACAAATCATTTTGTTGTCGCCTTATGTCCTCCGCTCCTAAACTACCGATGCGAGATGGTTGAATGCAGTAACTGATTATATGGTTTATTAAAGTTTTGAAGTACAAGATTAGATGGTTACGCATATACACGCCACTAATCGAAGATTATCTGCCATATTTATTTGGCTCTCAGCTGTGCCATGTGGCCCTTTCCCACTGGCCTATAAATTCCACCAATAAATTAATCCACCATAGTAATAAATCCGAAATTAGGAAATAGGAGAAAAATTTAACTTCCCCAAGCAACATTGGTGAATATGGATATGACACTTGTCATAGTGTCACTGGCTAAAAAACTAGAGAATATTCCTTGAAGATTCCTAAGGTGTTGACTGGATTTCCAAGTCATCATTCTGTCACTATTTTGCGCAATTTTTACTTGTCTGGGAAAATGAACATCAGACCATAATTCACTCATACGAACTTGGATTTTTATGAATGAGTTGCGTTGGAATCCTGGTGATGATATCTATCCATTCATTCTAGTCTGAAGCATTTCTGAGCACTTTCAATTTTTGGCTAAATACTAAGCTCCTGACGATTCCTCCCCACTAGAAGACTTTTGGACCCCAAAATATACTATCAATTGTTCAGCAGGTGAGGGTACAAATCCCTCACCCTTTCACACTCCATCCATTTGGCCTTTGAAGTATTTTGTCCCTTGAGTCCCACTCTAAGGTATTCGACATTCCCTCTTCTTGAAGTTCTAATCCTTCTATCAAGTATGAGATCTTGCTAAAGTTCATCCAGATATTGTGGCGAGAAATCATCTATTTATGGCAGTTGAACATGCTCTCCTTGATCATAAATCAAAGGAGGCTCAAACTATCTCAAATTCTCAACATTAACGACAAAATATATTTGCATATAAGGAGGAAAATCTAGCTTAAATGCATTAGTACCAATATTTTCCAGAATTTTAAATGGACCATAATGGATTGGATTGAGATTTTTACCTTCCCCTTGCAATATTTCTTTGCTGATATACAACCAAATTTCATCTCCAACTTGGATTTTTTTATCAACACGATGTTTGGCATGCCTTGCCTTGTAGCCGCTTTGACTCTTTTTCAAGTTGCTCTTACACTATGTGATGTATCAACTGAATTTGCTCAATGAAATTCCTTGCCTTATCTATGTCACTATGACCATCTATAGCAACATATTTCTCAAATATGAAGTCCCAAGGCGATCTTGGTAAGTAACCATATCATGCCTCAAATGGAAATGTGTTTGTGGAATAATGCTTTTCCCTGTTGTATGCATGTTGAATGTAATGCAATTGTTCATCCCACAACTTGGGATGCTTGCTGTAATAACCTCTAAGAAGATGCATAACCGTCGTGTTTACCATCTCGATTTGATCATTTGTTTTTGGATGAAATGTTGTACTCTTATTTAACTTTGTGTCCATCATGTCCCATAATTTTGACCAAAAATTCCGAACAAACCGGGAATCCTGATCACTTAGAATAGAAGTAGGAAGACCAAAATGAACCCATAAATTTTGGAAGCAAATATTATTGTTTTGTTCAGCTGTAATTGTTTTCTTACATGGCATCAAAAGACACATTTTTCTAAACTTATCTACCACAACATACATGTAATCGTGACCTTTCATTGACATAGGAAGACCACCTACAAAATCCATTGAGATACTCTCCCAAGGATGTGAAGGAAACGGAAGTGGAGTGTACAATCCAATTTTCCTATTGCTAGGCTTAATTGTTGCACATAAATAACATCCTCTAATAAAACGAGATACACTCTCAATCGTGCGTGGCCAATAACAATACCTTTGGAGATTCGCTACTATCATGCCTACACCGAAATGTCCAATAATCAATGAAGTGTGTGCCTCCCTTATGATATTGTTTCTTTCTCCCTGTGGTATACATAACTTGCACAAGTGATACAATAAACTTTTATGCACATGATAATATAACTCTTAAATTATATTTTTCTTTAAAGCATCAAATGATTTTTGTTGTACATCTCCCCAATGGAAGACTTTCTTGATAATTTTCAATGCACGTAGCGGAGCTGCAATGGAAGAAAAATTAGCAATGAATTTCCTCCAATACTGTGCTACTCCAAGAAAGATTCTTACCTCTGTAGTTGTATTGGGCTTGGACCAATTCATAATAACTTCTACTTTGGAAGGTTCGATCTTCAACTCACCTCCTCCAACAATGTGTCCCAAATACACCAAATAATTCTTACCAAACTCGCACTTCGACATCATTAAAAGCAATTGCTCTTTTTTCAAGACATCAAGTACCTTGTTCACATGCATGACATGTTCTTCCCTTGATTTGCTGAATATAAGTATGTCATCTAAGTAAAAAATCATGAATTCATCTATAAATGGTCTAAGTACATCATTCATGACTCTCATGAAAGTAGCTGGAGCATTTGTTAGAGCCAATGGCATAACTAACCACTCAAACAATCCTTCTCTAGTTTTGAAAGCAGCTTTCCAAATGTCCTCTTCAGCTATTCTAACTTGATGATAAACACTTCGCAAGTCTAACTTAGTGAAATATATTTCATACTTTAATTGATCTAAAAAATCATCAATGTGTGGGAGTGGGTAGAGATTCTTTACCGTGATTTTATTCAGTGCACGGAAACTGATGCACATGCGCCAAGTCTCATCCTTCTTTGGTACCAAAACAATTGGTGAACCACATGGCGAAGTAGATGGGCGTATTATACCTTTTTTCATAAATTCTTGAATTTCCTTCTTGATTTCCAAACTCTCCATAACTGACATGTGATACATACCAATGTTTGGAAGTGGAACATCCTGCTGCAACTGAATCTCATGTTGAATTCCCCTCTTGGGAGGTAACCCATTTGGTTCTTGAAACATCTCACCATGCTGACTTACCACATCAAACAAATCAGATTTTAATTTGTCATCACATCCTTCAAAAGATTCATAGTCAACATCATCCTTTTTCTTGATCATGGCAAGCACAAAATTTTTACTTGCATTAACTAGCCTCTTCATTTTCCTTGCATTAACTAAAGAAAAATTCAATTTCTTGCGATGAGCTCTCACAATATACTCCACCCCATCCTTAAGAAAATAATATTTGTTTTCATGGTGATAAAAAACTGCTTTCTTATCATACAAATATGGACTTCCCAAAATAAACTGGAAATGTCAAGTGGAACCACATCTAACTCAACTTCATCAACAAAGTTTGCAGTAATAGAAAATCTAAATATGCATTTCCTTGTAACCTGTAAATTGGCATTCTTAACTATCCAACCCAAAGGGTATGGTTTATGATGTGGTGCGGTTTCAAGGTTAAGATTCTTGACTAAGTATTCTGAAATCAAGTTTGCTTGTGACCCACTATCAAACAATGCATCAATCTTTGTAAGATTTGAAATCAATCTAACATGGAACAATTCTATTCTTATGTCTTATTTTGGAGTGTTGTTGTGACTATTTGAGGAACTATTACTTACTATGGCTTCCTTTCCTTTGTTAACCATGGCTATTATATTGGTCTCATGTCCTAAATCGGATCGAAGATCTTGTTGTGTGGTGGTAGTCATATTTTGTTTCCCTTTGTTATTTGGTTTCTTTGGCCTTAGTTCGGGATGTAGTTTCCAACAGTGGGCTTCATCATGCCCCTATTTGGAAAAATGTTTTCATGTAATTTTCTCCCCTTCTTTCTTGATGCTTTCATTCTTCTTTCCCTTCCATTTTCCTCCCTTCTCTTTTCCCTTACCCTTGAATGACTTCTTCTTACTACCCTCTTCCTGAATGTTCTTTCCCCTTGCTTCAAGATGTGTGTCTTGCACACATACTTCATCTAATTTGTTTGGGTTAAACATAAGGATAGTATGTTTTAATTAGGAATGTAAACCTCCAATATATTTCAAGAGTGTGTCTTGTGAATTCAAGTTTACTCCTAACAACAAAACCCTCTTTCTAAACTCTTGTGTGTACTCTTCAACAATTTGGCCTTTGAGTTGTGTAAAGTTTTTCCAACTCATTATTTATTTTTGCATATAGGCTAATGGATAAAACTGTCTTTTAATGGAAGAAATTAATTCAACCCAAGAAATGGATATCTTACCATGAATTCACATTTCCTCTTGAATCTTTGCCTTCCACCAAACTAGTGCTGCTCCTTCGAGCCTTAATGAAGCTAATTGGATGTTTAAGTTGTCCTCTCGTAGATTTTTAATTCTGTAGTATAATTCCAATTGGTGGATCTGATTTTCTAACTTCTCTGTATTTACCTCACCATTCTACATGGGAAGTTCAAACTTGATGTCCAACTTGAGTAATGGAGTTTTTCCTTTTGGGATTTTTGAATGAGTGTGGGTGGCTTTTGTGGTGGATGTGGAAGATGAAGATGTTGATGAAGATGATGAGGATGAGTATGGTGGAGATGGAGGTGGATTTCTTCCACTACCTTTCGAACTCTTTTCCTCATCCTTCTTACCATTTGAAGATCCTTCTCCATGTTGAGGTTTTGAACCTTCTCATGCTCTTTCTGTAGTGAATTCATCAAACATGATTTTAACCATTCTTTGTATGTCTTTGAAGTCTCTCTTAACATCCTCTTCTTATGAACGTCCATGAGTCTCTCCAACCCCTGACATAATGGCTAAGGATTCAAGCTCAACCTCTGATGCTTGTACCTCTTCAATCACTTCAACTTCTTGTGCAATTTGTACCTCTTCAATCTCAACTGCTAGAGATGGAAATTGAAGTGCTTCAAGTGCATATTTGACTGGAAATTTGGGTGAATATGATGCTTTCTCATATCTCTATCTCCTTTTCCTAATCTCAGGACTAAAAACTAATAACTTCCCTTCTCCTCTCTGCGACTTCAACCTTGTAAGCATCACAAAATTGCAACTATTAAAACCATTCTTGCACAATCTCAAGCAAAGAAAGAAATAAAACTTTAGTAGCCTTGTGCTCTGATACCAACTTGATCTGAAATTTATTGTTAGTTAATGTTTTGCTAATATCGGTTTCAGAATTAACATGAAAGTGATTTGGTTTTCTTATCATACAAAGGTTTATACAAGTGTTTATGAGTGACAATTCATTAAATTTGATGAGATTAAGTGTTTTTCATGAAATTAAAAGCATGGAAACTCAATGCTGAACAAAAACATAATAAAACACAGCAAGCACAAATAAAAGAGACAAATACATAAGTATTTGATGAAGGAGTTTACCCCTCTTGGGCTACAACTCCTTGGTCCAGCTTCATAGTGTGGGCCTTTGTATTAGATTTAATTGTGCAAAAGTGTTGTTTAAACTCTCTTGTTTCCTTTGAAACCTGCTCCAATGGCTCCAAAACATCAAAATATACCAAGAATGACTCTTCCTGAGCCAAAATTGGTCGAAATTTTCCTCAGTTATGGAAAAACAATTTTTTCCTAGTTTTTCTCCACTAAATCTAGATGTCTGCCAGTAAACTCCACTAAATGTGGAAGTCTGCTGAATCTGGTGGGTTTTCCAAAGGCACCACCAAGATAAGTATGTGATTAATGTTAATATAAGTGGTGTTTAAGTGGGGTTAAGTGTGTTTAGCGCTAACCCACACTTATCCGTTAATGTCAGATTAACATAACAAAAAAAAAACTATTGTATTAATACACGGCTTAATGCATTTAAATCTCCGCAAATCGCATTGCAGTCACTTATCACAGATCGCAAATCGCATTGCAACCCCGCTATAAATAATTCTATGTTGCCTGCCCCGTCTTGCGATTGCGATACCCCGATCTGATTTATCACATTGCATTTCCGCAACCTTGTTAACGCTTTATGTTTCCTACTCCTAAAAACCCCCGATGCGATTGGTAGGACCCACCTTATCGCCACGTTAATTACCATGCAATCGCAAATCAAAAATCATTTTGTTGTTGCCTTATGTCCTCTGCTCCTAAACTACTATGCGAGATGGTTGAATGCAGTGACTAATTATTTGGTTTATTAAATTTTTGAAGTACATGATTAGATGGTTACGCATATACATGCCACCAACTGAAGATTATACACCGGATTTCTTTGTCTCTCGGCTGCGCCACATGGCCCTTCCCCATTGGCCTATAAATTCCACCAATAAAATAATCCACCATAGTAATAATTCCAAACTTAGGAAATATGAGAAAATTCAACTTCCCCAAGCAACATTGGCGAATCTGGAGATGACAATTGTTACAATGTCACTGGCTGAAAAACTGGAGAATATTCTCTAAAGATTCCTGAGGTGCTAACTAGACTGCCAATTCATCAGTCTATCACTATTCTACACAATTTTTACCTATTTGGGAAAACGAACAGCACACCATAACTCACTCATACGAACTTGGATTTTGATGAAACTTGCATTGGAATCCTGGTGACGAGCTCTATCCAGTCATTCTGGTCTGAAGCATTTATGAGCACTTTCAATTTTTGGCTAAATATTGAGCTCCTGATTAGAGATTGGGTGAAGAGAACCATCAGTGGCAACAACAGCAATGGTATGAAGCAGGTGAAGGAGGAGGAGAATGTGATCCTCGCATTAAAGGGGAAGTAGGAGTCGCGTAGGAAGAAGAAGGACCCTCCAAAGGTCAAGTGCTTTAGGTGTGGTGAGCTAGGCCACTACAACACTCAGTGTCCTCTTAGAAAGAAGGACAAGGAGGAGAAGCAGGACCAACAAGATGCTTCCGCGGAGATCAGTAGGCTCTCCTGTAGGTCGGAGCAAGACTTTTCCATGATAACAGACATCCCTCCAGGAGTAAGGTGGGGTGAATTGGTTTTTTAGACCTAGAGTGCTACAAGTTGGGAAGGATTCTTGAGGAGGTCCACCTCTTGAATTAGTACCTTGCTATGGGAGCCCACAGTACACAGTAGTAGGATGGACCAGTGGAAGTTGGTGTAGTCAGATGCTCGAGTGACATATGCAGTAGCTAGTAGCAATCAGTTACTAAGTAGCATAGTG
The DNA here is from genome assembly GCA_034641835.2 of Pinus albicaulis. Lineage (NCBI taxonomy): Eukaryota > Viridiplantae > Streptophyta > Pinopsida > Pinales > Pinaceae > Pinus > Pinus albicaulis. The sequence continues at coordinate 1,447,561,811 of CM076572.1, read as the reverse complement.
AAGAGTTGGAAGCAGTGTAGTTGGCACAGTGCAGAGTCAACGGCAGCATAGATCCTTTAGTGACAGCCTAGAGGCTTCAATGAAAATGCAGAGACTAGTAGTAGTCAGGACTCAGGTGACAGATGCATCATGATGAACATAGATGGTTTAGTGTTTTGGATAGTTCTTAGTTTTAGATGTTACAGTTGCAGCAACAACAGACGAGAGGGAGTTGCAGATGTTTCAGTAGCAGCAACAACAAATTTACATTGTTGGTAGCTGTTCAGCAGGGTCAACAGCAACACAGATGCATCTCATATCAGATTTGCGTAGTGTTTGGTGGGAAATATGTCCAGGCATCAACAACGTGACAGGAGATGGTGCAAAGAAAAATTATTTTAGTAGCATTTGCAGCATTAGAACATTTTCCACGCTAAGAGGGAGTGGTATTTTTTGAAGCATCAGATGTGTTCTAGCCACGAGATTTGCCATAGAGGCTAGAATACATGTATTCTTCAATACCCATAAATTGCTTCTAGAACTTCCACCTAGAGACGACTTAATTAAATTAATTAGACATTTTTTAATATGTCCTAAGTCTAAAATTAGGAAATATGATTAATTAAAAGGAATTACTTAAGTCATGGTGATAATGTTCTAGAAAAGTGCATGGATCGATTTCTAGTTAATCGTAGCAATCGATTAAGATTTAATCGTGGTCATTGAAGTCTCAATGGAGGATTATAAGAATAAGTCGATGGGGCTTGGAGAACACACACCAAATCAGTTGAGCATTCAATTTTACTAGTAAATCGATCTATAGAGTAGCAACATTCAGTTGTCGAAGGTGATTCAGTGAGGTCGAAGCAGTAAGAGAGGGGAAAAGATAGTGAGGTTGGAGAAAGCTTTTCCATATTCGATGAGTACATTGTAGAGAGTTAGTTATTGCCACAGAGAGGTAGCGTAGAGCTTTCTTGGGGTGATTCTATTTTGTTGGGGACAAGGCAAAATTCTGAGCCGGAAACTAGGCATAGGGTCCAGAGGCAAAAAGTATCAGCCTTCCACATAGAAACTGACGAGAGAGCAAGAGGAGACACAATTCTGAGCTTGTGGGACACAGTGACTGCATAGGTTGACGCTGTGATTTCACAGAGGGAGCAAGGAGAAGCTTAATTCGAGCTGAGGTCAGTGTCAGATATATTGTAGAGTGATAAATTTTCTCACTAGTTTTATTGCCAGATGTTTCTCGGTTTTGGATTTCTAGATTAAGCATCCATGGATTTTACTAAAAATTCGCTATTTTTAATATCAAAACCCTTAGCTACTACACCGTTTTTCCCAAGTTGGGTTTTTCTGAGGACTTAGTCTAAAAATAACTGTGTCATATTATGTGTGTGCATCTATTTTTTCCAGCATTTTATTTATTTCGCAGTATTTGTTTTGTGAAGGTTGCAGTGTATTTGTTTCGATATTTTTCATAGCACACAACAAATAATTTTTTAATTAAATTAACGAATAAAAGAAATAACATTGGTTGCTGCAATAGGATTCAGGATTCTCGAATTATCACATTGCAAGCTCTACACATCGTCATTTCAACGAGCACCAACCCGCTCTGATACCACTTAGTAGTAAGAAAATTCACCTTCCTTGCAAAGTTCCACTTCTCGGTTTTAAAATTTTGGTACTATATCAACTGGGGTACCCATATGCCTTTTCTTCACTAACCTTCAACACAAGACCAATCTTCGAAAACATTTTGGAACCTTGATTGTTTCTCGTCTCTCTACTTTATCAAATCAAAGTTCAAATTCCATTCCAAAACAACTATCAGGTGAATAAGGGAATTGTATTCCCAAATGGGAATGGAAAATCACCCTTCCCTTATAAGCACCAGATTGGATGGGACAGGTTTAGCCCTTACTTTATGCCTAGACTCGACACTTTCATCAAGCCCATATGACTTCGATGCTTGGGCCTTTTCCCTTACCCTTTTCTTTATTGCCCCACATGTTTAACCTTACCTCTATAAACAACTCTTATCCACACAGTCATGTTATTAACGTCGATATCATTATATTTGATTAGCTTTGTTTCATTAGTTGTTTTACTTACAGCTCGAGTTAGCACCCGGAATAACTCTCATTACATGAAGTTACATATTTTATTGTTTTTTCAATATATTTTATCTTTTAACCCCAACAAAATTCCTTAATTCATGTCTTCACTTCAACGCAAACACATGACACTCAAATTAAATGCGAACTAGATTTTCTTCCTATGTAACATAACGAATGTAGTGTGAGGAAAAATGCCTACAACATGAGTGAAAATACACCTAGAGGAATTCAAGTAAAAATCAAATGAGGGAAGCAAAAGGAAAGCTTTGTACTTCATGTCCACAACCCCCAAGTGTAAAATGTACACCCCTCATTGTTGAAGACACATTAATCTACCAAAACTTGGCAAGGATGTTAAGTCAAGCTTCATGAGCTAATATCTGAACATATGTAACAATGGCTTAACATGGGGACAAAAATCCCCTCTGCGGGAAACTAATAACTCCATAAATGTTTAAAAATGATTGTTTGCAACAAAAAATTAATTCTATGTTTATCAAGTACCAATTATCATTGAGGAACCCTAGTGATCTATGCATTGCCTCTGCCATCCACATAAGTTGCCACAATATAATTCCAACACTTGATGCGAGATCATTTCCCTTGATCTCTCCTTTCCGATCATACAAATTTCTTAATCCCTCATTTACATGAATTATTCATCATTAACAAGTTTACAAACCTGTTCTATATATTTTACATGCTTAAACACACCTTGTTCAATGTTTAATCCCCAAGTATTCTATTTCGGGTGGAACTCGCTCAATTGTTCCACACACATTCCATATACATCGAACCTCTTCTCTGATGCATGATCGCCATCATCTAATGAATTTCTCTCTCTTCATCTCTAAGATTTCCTCACATACAAAACCCTATATTCGATTTCTTGTCTTGAAACTCAAATTCCTACTCTACCTACAAAATATTTTCTCCCTCACTTAATTGTCTTGAATCATATATAGGACTCACCTTATTCATAAGACAAATTAATTCTAAAATATCATGTATTCTTATACACATACAAAAACTGGAATTTTTTAATTACACATACATAGAGACAATCAATATCTTGAAATTTTGTTCCATTACAACAATCTTGTACAGATACACTCTACTCAGGAACTCCAGTGTTCCTCTCTTGGCCCGATTTCAGATTCAACTAGCCATTGGCTTTGCCCTCAGGCTTATAATGATAAATGACATATAGTACAAAGTAGATTTTTCTAGATCCTAATATTACTCTCTGATTTATTCCCTAGTTGTCTCATGCTTTTCTAGGTAGATTTTATTTTTCCTTGTGGACAAATTTTTTCTTATCCATAACGTTTCTAAAACTATTCTATAATAATTAAAAGAAACTAAGAATATTACAAATAGGGATTAGAGTTCCTTTTCAATTTTAAAACCCCTTCGAATGTTTTTCTTCAAAAATATTGATGACTTTGGAAGCTAGGATCCTCCTGCATCACATATATGAAACCTGGTGCAATTTCAAAAGAAGATGAGGTAAAGAAATGTAAAGGGGAGAGGATGAAGACATTTCTAAGTGATAGTAAAAGAAGAAATAAACATGTTGAGTGCATTCCCATGGAGTATTGAAGGCAATGACAATAAAAAAATAAAAAAATAAAAAAAAAATTAATTAATTAATTAAAATAAATAAATAAATAAATAATAATAATAAAATAAACATTAGAAAAAAAAATTAAAAAAATAATAAAAAAAATATTATGGAGTTGATTTTTATTTTATTTTTTTACATATAGATTGGCACCCAACTATAATATGTAGTTAGGCACGTGTACCCTTGTTTAATTACCGATAAATTCTATAAGTAGACCTAGGCGATAGGGGAAGGTATTCCAGATTCATGGATACCTTGGTTATAGACTTTGAGGGGGGCTAGGGCACTGGATGTGAGCGTTGCAGACTCACTTGGACGGAGTTGTTCAAGGGAAACCCCAAGTAAAGTTTAAAGGGTGAAATGTTAGATTAAACTTAAGTCAGTAAATGAGTCAGAGTTAAGTCAACAATTGCATACTCACTTGTGTTGATTTGGGTAGCATCGGATGTGCTCTAGCTTCGAAACTTTGTGCAAGGGCTAGAACACATGAGATCTCCAAGACCCAGAAATCGTTTGGAGAAATTCCACCCAAAGCTTAAGTTACTCAAATAATCGATTATTTTAACGGAGACCCTAAGTCTAACTTAGGGAAATTAAATAATTAAATTGAATTAATTTAAACATGTGGGTGATAATGTTCTAAGTGACGAGGATCAAGTATTTCTAATCTTAGTCATTGATTAGAGATTATATCACGGTCGTTGATTGACCAACATGAAAAGTATTAAAGGAAGGCTTGGGGTCAATTGGAGAACACACATAGAGTGACAACATTGGAGCTAAGTCGAAATTCTAGGGCACGGTTTGCTGAGAATTTTCAAGTGAGCTTGCAGTGCAGCGAGGTGCAGTTTGGAAGTGGGATTGTTGATCCAAGGCCGAGAATGCAATTGCAGAGAGGTAGATCAACACCAGAGGAGCAGCGCAGGCCCAGGAAGGGTGACGCAGAGCCAGCGTAGAGGCTCATGTAGGCTCAGAGGGGTGACGCGGTCCTAGAGGAGTTGACGCAGAGCTGAAAGGGGGCAACGTTGGCATTTCAGTGGGCCATATTGGGCTTTTATTCAGAAAATCGGAAAGGGTGACGCAACCTTAGCGTAGAGCTTGTTGGGGATTACGTAGGCACCTGTGGGTTTCTTCATTCTGAGTTGAATCAACCATAATATATGTCTCCAGAGATAGAGGTACTTCTACCGGGATTTTCTCTGTTGGGTGAACCACTACTGGTACCCTAGTTTGTATTCAGAAATCCGCATAATAATAAAAACCCTGAAGAGTTGTTGCATCGGTTTTCCGGCATGGGGTTTTTCCGAGGACATTTGTCCAAAAAATCTTGTGTGTCCTTTGTTTGAATGTGCTTAATTCTTCAATACTTGATCTGTGTAATTGTGTAGACAACAGTGTATTTACTTTGATGTTTTTCATGTATTATTCAGAAAAATAACTTGTTAAGTTAATAAAACAATTAGGAGAAGTAAATCATATTACTATTGTAAGATTTATGTTTAGTAAATTCAAAAATTTTCACAACTTGGATGGGTTTGTTCAAGGGAAACCCCAAGTAAAGTTTAAAGGGTGAAATGTTAGATTAAACTTGATTGAGTAAATGAGTCAAAGAGTTAAGTCAACAATGGTGGTTTTTGGACCCATGGTTTTGGTAGCTTGTGGTATTAGAGCATGTGGCTTACATGCAATGAAGCCTCTTAAAGGAATATATATATATATATATATATATATATATATAGGATGCTTTTTCTAGGATAAATCATGTGTGATTTATGTGTGCCTGTTGTTATTTTATTGTTATTAATTATTTTCTCTCATGTTCTTAATTCTAAAAAATGGTATCAAAGAAATATTTTGGTTTCACGGTGGATTCCTTTGTTGCTAAGAGCTTGGCTTGTCTTGGGCCTATGAAAGATTTGTGATAAACCTATTCCGTGGGAGTTTTGTAGTTGTGATTCTTGTATTTAAATAATGATGAGGAATTATAGAGTGGAGATCAAGAAGTTCAATAGAAAAAATATTCAATTGTGGAAGCTCAAGGTGGAGGATCTTCTAGGAGATAACAAACAATGGGTCGTTGTAGACTCGAGTACAAAACTTGTTTCTCTTTAAAAAGAAGATTGGGAAAAGTTACAAAGAAAGGAAAGGAGTACTATTTTCCTTCGTGTCTTAGATTTGATATTGTTGAATGTCTCTTGAGAAAACACTATAAAGAAACAAGTGGACCAAAGTTGAAATTAATGGCAAGATGAGAGGATAGAAACATTTGTAAGTTCTACAATAGAAAAAACACAAAAAAAGAAATGATTAAAATGGAGTTTAAAAATAAAACTATATGTAAATAGGCATATGACTATAAGACATAGTTAGGCATGCATACCCCTAGTTACAGGTAAATTTTGGAGGTAGGCATAGGTGATTTGAGGGGGGAGAAAGGGGGGGAACATGCCAGATTGTCGGATACTCTAGTTATAGAATTTGAGGTGGTAAAGATTTTCCATTATACCAAAGCTCATAAGTATTAATAAACATATAAACAAGTAAAATCATTTTGAGTGGGTACTTAGTCCCATGTTCCCAAGAAGGCAATTAGTCCACAAGATCAATTTCTAGAGGTGCAATAGTTAGTCCAACACCTCCGCCCCACCCCCCTAATGTGACTTGGCGGAATTGAACCTAGGTCAAATCTGATACCATTTGTTAGAAATAAAATGCAATATAAAATAATTAATAAAAATAAAATAGCAGCATGCATAGATAAACAACACATGATTTATCCTAGAAAACCCAAATAGGGAAAAACTAGTTGATAAATATATTATTCCATTAACCAAACCTAGTCAAGCCCACCAAGTGAGCCAAGTGAACCTTCAATGTTCACCTCCACTTGGAGTATCCCGAAGCATTTTAAAAATTTCATTACCTATAATCCACAAACTCTAATATCATAGGCTACCAAAACCATGGGCCCCAAAACCACCATTGTTGACTTAACCCTTTCACTCTTTCACTAATTCAAGTTTAACCAATCATTTTTTTTATTTTTGTTATGCCGATACTTATGCCACAATCCTCTCACATTCACACACTAGATGCTGACCTTGTGATGTCAATATCCATAGTTGTAGACAACTCTAGCTTGGTATGAATCTCTAGTTCCAACCCTGGAGACTACTCTTTTCATAGTCGAGTGCATGCCCTTTCATGTGCATAATAAATTCCCATTCTAGTTCCCTATGGCATTTCTTCCATTAAAACTTTAGCTTTGTACTCTGACATCCGTGTCATGGGGCAGTGCATCTTTCTTCATCATCTTTTGTAGCACCAACATTTTAATTCCTCATAGAGTCCAAGTTAAACCTTCTTTGAAACCATGTAAATTTTTTCCATTACACCAAAACTCATAGACATTAGTAAACTTCACAGACTAGTAACATCATATTGGGTGGGTGATTAATAATATGTTCCCAAGATGGTTGTTAGTGCACAAAATCTGTTCCGAAAAATGAGAATGTGGTTAGTCCAAGAACTCACTTTAACATAACTTTAAGAAATTAAACATGAAAAAAACCAACAATAATAACACACACAACAACAAAACAACATGATTATTCTGAAAACTCTAAACTAAGAAACAAGTTAATAATAACACTATCCCTATTGATAAAAAAAATCTTACAATGGACACATTAAGCTATATTATATCCAATACCATAAACAAACTCATAAGCTATGAACTATACACATTAATTATTATATCAAAATATCTATATGTACAAATACAACTTAACAAAATACTTTCCATAGTTACACTTCGACTATCTTTGAATAGGCTTCAGATTTTTTTTTAATTTAAAGAAGTTATAAATAATGTGAGAATAATGATCCAATGTATGAAAACAAGAGTTTCTAAACCATTTTTTGTTTTTTTTTTTTGCATGTGGCATTATAAATGACACATAAGTATTACAAATTCTTAATGTGATAAATGACACATAAATATTTTGATAGTTATAAACATTTCTCAAAAATTTAATTTATATCACTTTACAGTAATAACAATAATCAAAGTATATACAAATTCTTAAAATGATAAATGACACATAAATATTTTGATAGTTATAAACATTTCTCAAAAATTTAATTTATATCACTTCAGAGTAATAACAATAATCAGAGTGAGTCTCGAGTATGCCTTAAACAGGTTAAGGCTCAAGACCGAGAGATATTGCAAGAGTGAAAGTCTGCTCCCTTATAGACTACCAATGAATTATTCCAAGTGGCGTGGTTTTCCTTGAATAAAAGTGATGAGTCACCCTGCATTCACAAATAGTAACTAAAGATGATTATCCTCATTACTGATTTGACAATTAAATTATGATAAATTTTCTTAACATGTAAAAAATAAAGACATAACAATAATCAATATTGCTTAGCTTGAACCAACTAAACCAACGTGACATTATACATTTGGCACCTTTGAAAACCATCAAGACAATACGCCGCCCAACACCAGTAGTAAAAGGAAAAAAGATACACGGTATCACTTAACTTGCATTTGACACGTCAACCGAATGTAATTTAAGTTTGCTATCTTAATCGGTCTAAACGGTCCCTCTAACAATGCATTTGACACGTGGACCAAATCAGAAAGATTACAAGATATCATTCACATTGCATTTGACACGTGGACCAAATCTGATTGACTTTAGTTTCCTTAATTGGTTTCAATAGGTCCTCTAGTACAATTGAACTGGTTTACTCTCTTGGCAGCCCTGGAACAACGTAATTCATGGCGTCATGTGGTGCCCACTTTTACTAATTACAGAAATGGGAGATGACTCGTTAGTCGGCCTTCTGTCTGTTAGCAGCCAATAATTCAGATTCGAAGAAGTTAATGGGGCACCAAACGTTGAATTCCACTTGTGAGTTCAATGGATCATCTTCCTGGATCCTTCATTATTTTATACATCATTTACTCCACGTGAAACTCTTATCATTTATGGGAAGAAAGCGGCGGTGGTCTTGCTTTTTTAAATGATGACTGTCTCACATTTTAAATTAATCAACTTAGTTATACAGAAAAATACAAAGACATTTAACATTTAAACTATATCTAGGGTGAAACCCTTTAACCGTCTTTACTATTTAGATTCATAGTGGATGGGATTTACATCACTAAAACTTAAGATTCTAAAAATTCCCTACCAAATTTTAGCCAAAATTAACCAAGATAGTTATCTAGAAAAAGACAAAGACATGTAACATTTAAACTGCGTTTAGGGTGAAACTCTTTAACTATTTTACTATCTAAATTCACAGTGGATGAGATTTACATCACTAAAACTTAAGATTCCAAAAATTCGGTACCAAATTTTAGCCAAAATTAATCAATATATTTATCCCTAAAAATACAAAGACATGTAACCTTTAAACTACATCTACATCTAGGGTGAAACCCTTAACAATTTTTACTATTTAGATTCATAGTGGATGGGATTTAGATCACAAAAATTTAAGATTCCAAAAATTCCCTACCAAATTTTAGCCAAAATGTACCAACATAGTTATCTAGAATAGGACAAAGACATCTAAGAGTTAAAGTGGATGGATGAAATTTACATCACTAAAACTTAAGATTCCAAAATTCCTACCAAATTTTAGCAAAATTAACAAACATAGTTATCTAGAAAAGGACAAAGACATGTAACATTTAAAGTGCATCCAAGAGTGAAACCCTTTAACGGACTTTACTATTTTGATTCATAGTGGATGAGATTTACACCACTAAAACTTAAGATTCCAAAAATTCCTTACCAAATTTTAGCCAAAATTAACCAACATAGTTATCCAGAAAAAGACAAAGACATGTAACATTTAAACTGCATCCAAGGGTGAAACCCTTTGACCTTCTTTACTATTTAGATTTATAGTGGATGAGATTTACATCACTAAAACTTAAGATTCCAAAAATTTCCTACCAAATTTTAGCCAAAATTAACCAACATAGTTATCTGGAAAGGACAAAGACATGTAACATTTACACTGCGGGTGAAACCCTTTACCGGTCTTTACTATTTAGATTCACACTGGATGAGATTTACATCACTAAAACTTAAGATTCCAAAAATTCCCTACCAAATTTTAGCCAAAATTAGCCAACATAGTTATCCAGAAAAAGACAATGACATGTAACATTTAAACTGCATCCAAGGGTGATGGATGCCATTTACATCACTAAAACTTAAGATTCCAAAAATTCCTTACCAAAATTTACCCAAAATTAATCAACATAGTTATCCGGAAAACTACAAAGACATGTAACATTTAAACTGCATCTAGGGTGAAACCCTTTAACCTCTTTACTATTTAGATTCATAGTTGATGTGATTTACATCACTAAAACTTAAGATTCCAAAAATTTCCTACCACATTTTAGCCAAAATGAACCAACATAGTTATTTAGAATAGGACAAAGACATCTAACAGTTAAACTCATGGATGAAATTTACATCACTAAAACTTGAGATTACAAAAATTTCCTACCAAATTTTAGCCAAAATTAACCAACATAGTTATCCGGAAAAAAACAAAGACATGTAACATTTAAACTGCATCCAGGGGTGAAACCCTTTAATAGTCTTTACTATTTAGATTGACACTGGATGAGATTTACATCACTAAAACTTAAGATTCCAAAAATTCCCTACCAAATTTTAGCCAAAATTAACCAACATAGTTATCCGGAAAACTACAAAGGCATGTAACATTTAAACTGCATCTAGGGTGAAACTCTTTAACTGTTTTACTATCTAAATTCACGGTGGATGAGATTTACATCACTAAAACTTAAGATTCCAAAAATTCCCTCCTAAATTTTAGCCAAAATTAATCAACATAGTTATCCGGAAAACTACAAAGACATGTAACATTTAGACTGCATTTAAGGTGAAACTCTTTAACAATTTTTACTGTTTAAATTCATTGTGGATGGGATTTACATCACTAAAACTTAAGATTCCAAAAATTCCCTACCAAATTTTAGTTAAAATTAGCCAACATAGTTATCCAGAAAAAACAAAGGTATGCAACATTTAAACTGCATTTAGGGTAAAACTCTTTAACAATTTTTACTATTTAAATTCATAGTAGATATAATTTACATCACTAAAATTTAAGATTCCAAAAATTCTCTGCCAAAAATTAATTAACATCATTATCAAAAAAAAATGTACCATATAAACTGCATATAGGGTAAAACCCTTTAACCTTCTTACCTGCGGATATGTATTAGATATTTGTATTGTCTTATGCAGACATAAGTGGAGTAGGAAGAAGAACGCAAGTGGCCAAAATGCTCAACAGCCTGATTACATTTCATTATTTCAACTTGTCTGTCGCCCCTTTCCTGGAGCTTGCCTGTCTCGGTCTTTATAAATTCGAACCAATAAGCTGAATGGGATACTGCAGTCCTGCCTGATTACATTTCATTATTTCAACTTGTCTGTCGCCCCTTTCCTGGAGCTTGCCTGTCTCGGTCTTTATAAATTCGAACCAATAAGTTGAATGGGATACTGCAGTCCTGCCTCCCATTGCTGCGCTCTGCTCGGCATTCAGCAGGTTTTCATTTCATGGAGATAGCTTATTAGATTAGCTGTTATGCGCAGAGAGGTATAGAAACCTTTCAAGTCTGCAAGTTTCCATTAAATTAGAGCCGCCCCCTTACAGAGTTTAATTGATGCTTGGTGGATGCGAGGCCGCCCTCTGGGCATCTGCTACAGCCAGCGCGCTGAGCGACTGTGATTATTATTGCTCTGGTGATGTTCTGTTGCCTAGGGTTCTTCTCCCCCACCCTCTGTTTTTTCTGAAGGCTCAGTATTATAGATACCGGAAATTGAGGTGAATTGAGACAGGGGCTACCGCCTGTTGTATTGTGTAGTTAGAATTAAAGATTTTATGGAGAAAAAGGGGAAAGCGTCGGTGAACAGACCGAATCCAAGCAATGGATCACTGCATAGACATGGTCACATGAACAGCTCTGCGACAGCAGGCTGTGTTCATGGAACTACTGGCAATTTCATTCTCAAACAACAAGATGAGCAAAGCTTGCGCAGATCTCGGAGCTTCTGTGGGCGCCCTTTTCAAACAGAAAAGTCAGGGGAAGTTTCATCTTCATCAGCAAAATTTAAAAATAATGCAGCATCGATGATGAGAAGGCCCAAGACACATCCAGAGCTTCTCAATCGGGATCTTGCCCCTGTTTTAATGAGCAATACGAAGATGAATACCCCTGTGGAGGCATTGAGTGTGAATAAGTTGCTGGTGAATGTGACGGTTGAGCAGAGCAGTGGCCCGCTGCGTTTATTGCTATCTAAAGATTCAACAGTGGAGAATGTGATTAAAGCTACCTTACTTCTTTATGCCAAGGAAGGTCGTAAGCCTCTTCTCAGCAAGGATCCCACTTCCTTTGGTCTCCATTACTCACAATTCTGCATCGACTGTAAGTACTTTACTCTGTTTTTGTCCTGTAAAACCCCATTAAATTCAGATACAAATTTGCATTTGGAGGATCTTCAAACTTTCTAAATTAAGTTGTTAGTTCTTGATCTGGGAATCTAACTGGATTTTAATTTGTAGAGAAATAGCTGGATTTGAATCTGTAATTGGAGGATCTTCAAACTTCCTAAATTAAGTTGTTAGTTCTTGATCTGGGAATCTAACTGGATTTTAATGTGTAGAGAAATAGCTGGATTTGAATCTGTAATTGGAGGATCTTCAAACTTTCTAAATTAAGTTGTTAGTTCTTGATCTGGGAATCTAACTGGATTTTAATGTGTAGAGAAATAGCTGGATTTGAATCTGTAATTGGAGGATCTTCAAACTTTCTAAATTAAGTTGTTAGTTCTTGATCTGGGAATCCAAGAAATAGCTCTTCCTAATGAATCACATGCATATTTTGGGTGGAAAAGCTTATTTGGGTGGATTTGCTTGGAATCTATTTTGGGTTTATCTTATTCTAACCAACCTATGTGATTCATGATTCAGATCTGACTTAACCATAAAAACATTGTATGAATATTTTTGCAGGTTTAAATCTGGCTGATAAAGTCAAGGATTTGGGTTCCCGCAATTTCTTCTTGTGTTCAAAGCCGAAAGAAAAGGAGAGGTCTGGACTAAGCTTCCAGAGCGGAGAAATAGCTGTTACAGATCGCTCATGCGCATCTCCATTTTCTTGTGGAAATAAGATTCAGAATATTTCAGGAATAACAGAGCCGTGGTACAACAAGCTTATGCAATGCCTTCTGTTACCGCCTTGACGGATTCGGATGCCTTCGTACAGAGGCCACCTCTCTCTCTATATATATATACGGTCAAAGAAGATGCGTTATGTTTAGACGAGTGGTGTTCCCCTTGACTGCATCTTTCTTCATACGGCAATGGCGGTAGTGCTGAAGAATATCCACAAATGTTGACCACCCGTACCATCATCATCGTTCTTCTGCCCATAATATCCGTTATTAGAAAAAGTTCCCACTCTGTGTGAACTGGTTTTTTCCTTAAAATAATGTGAATGTGTTAAGACATCAAGGTAACTAGTTTTATATTTTGTACATATTCATATGTTATTGGAAATTTCTGGAAAAAAAGGTGTAATATTTATGATTCGTTCAACATTTTGGATGGTAAGTTACCATTCATTATAATGGACCAAAAAAAAAAATATGGTAAGTAAACTAGTGCTGAAATGAAATGAACAGCATTGTTGTTAATTCATTCTTTCTTTTTTTCTTTTTCTTCTTTTTTTTTTTTGGCTGTTAATTCATTCTTTTGCTTGAAAATTAGATTATTTATTACCAACTATATCTCCTAGCTCATTATTAATGGAAGGACCTTAAAAGTATTTGTTTGTGGATTCTCTACCCATTTCCTCAAACATAGTTCAATAAAGTCTCTCCACTAAACATTTTTTAATCATGTTAGTACCTTTGCTTCTAGCCACACTTGTTTTGAATAGTCACAATGTATTATCAAATAACCGTTTGGCTCATCATTGAGTTTGAAAATAGCACATCTACCAAATCCCTCCCAATTCCTCTTCTGTAATCTATCTCAAATTAATACTTTGTTCATTAATATATACCACATAAACAAGTTCTCAAATTAATACTTTGTTCATCAATATATGCCACATAAACAAGTTCTTTGTTTTGTAATGACATTTCAACTTCTAAAGATAGTGTCACCATTATTGAAGTTCTCTTCTTCCTTTTGCTACTTGAAAACAAATATTTAAGCCTAGGTGTGCAAACCCATGGAGGAGAAGACCAGGCTAGCTCATATGTTCTTAGATTCGAACATGACTCTTTATAAACTTGATAAAATAACATTTCCACAAATATACTTCTTGCTTATGAAGCCCAACTTGTTTATCATAATTCATACCTAGCTCCATATCAAAGTTGTAAGTGGATCTGCAATGTGGGCCAACATGTAGAGACATATCTTCATTAGTTATGGAATCATTTTTTGTGAGAATAAGTGGTATTTTCCACTCACAACCCATGCATCCTCCCTAATTCGAATCGATGTCTAGTTGCACACTTTCCAAGATAACGCCTCCCCCCCTCCCCATCTCCAATTAAAAAAAACCTTCACAACTGCCTTCCATATCACTAGAATATTATGCTTAAATTTCTCAACTCTCCCCATGCAATCTTCAACTGTGTCCAAATAAAAATATTTTTGAATCTCCACTTGAGTAAAAACCTTAAACTTATCCTTCAAAGGGTCAGCCAGACTTTGGTGATGCCGTAACTAGTGCTTGATTGATCTTAATGAGAGGCAATCAAAGGCCGACATGCTAATATAAATATTTTCCCCACTTAAAGCACCTTCCACTTGTTGTTATGGCATGGAGTGGTGTTTCTACCACTGAAAATGACTATGATTTTCCACAAGTATTGTGCCACCCAAAAAAAATCCTAAGCTTTTAAACATTAGTAGGCACCAACCATTTCATGATGGCCTCCATCTTGGAAGAATCTGTCTTCAACCCTCTTCCACCTATCACATACCCCAGATACACCAAATATTGTTGTGCAAAGTCACACTTCTTGAGATTTGCTATTCAACTAATGCTTCTTTAAAGTCTCTAGCACCTACATCAAATGTGAGATGTGTTCCTCCCATGTAGCATTATATACGAATATATCATCCAAATAAACTATAACAAATGAATCTATAAAATAGTGCAATATATCATTCATTAACCTCATTAACGTAAATGGTGCATTGCATAGGTTAAATGGAAAGACTAACCACTTACGCAAACCTTGCTTAGCTTTGAAGGTGGTCTTCTAAGTATCTTCTTCTTTGGCTCAAACTTGCTGATATCCAAACTTTAATTCCATTTTGGTCAAGTATTTCACTTCTTTCAATAGATCCAGTAGATCATCTATTTTGGGCAGGGGTAACTTATTCTTAAGCATAATTTTTTTCAACACCCTATTATCTATACACATTCGCTAAGTCACATCCTTATATTGAACAATGATGATGAGTGACTCACATGGTGATGTACTTAGTCGAATGATATATTGTACTAGTAGTTGTTGCAACCGCTTCTTCACCTCACTTGCTTTTATAAAAAAATATTTGTATAGTCTAATGTTTGGAAATGGAGAATCTGACAATAGTTGGATCTCATGCTCCACTTCCCTCTTAGGTGGTATCCATTTAGGATCTTGGAATACCTCCATGTATGCTTGTCGTAACTTTTATAGTTGTTGTTTTTGTTTCTTAGTACACCCCTGTAGGGATACCATTCTTTTACTGACTCTTCTATACATCGATTTTCTCTTAAAAACAATAAAACATTCTTCTTACTAGAATTGATCAGTTTCTTAGCTTAATTGGCACTTACTAGAAAAATTTTGCACTTTCCCTTGTGTGCATTAATGGTAAAAAAATTTCCATTCTGGATGATGCGTTATTGGTTGGCTCTCCACGTGAAGATTACATCTCGTGTGTACATATAGGGGCTTCCAAACACCACTACACATACATCAAGAGGAACTACATCTAATTCTACTTGATCAATAAAATCAACATTGAAAACTAATTTAATTTTGAACTTTGACAGCTAATCTAATTTTGCACTGTTTGGTTACCTTTATTTCTGCTTCTTTATTTACCCATCCCAATGGATATGGGTTTGGATGATCACAAATTTTGAATCCCAATTTGTTGACCAAATCTATTGCAATGAGATTCGTCTATGATCTTAGGTAAAACATAGCATCAATCTTTGTCGTCTTGACCTATATCTTTATGTGGAAGAGTTTGGTCATTTCCTTCTCTTCCTGTTGCTGAAGGCTACTGAGATTCACCTCCTTTTGTTTTGATGTACATGCGATCTTCTCATCTACTTCAAAGCTACTTTCAACCTAGTTGCTTGAATAAGTGGTCAAGGGTGAACCAAGTTCGAGTGAGTGTTAAACTGAGGAATTGAAGTCTGGATCGAGTGTTGGAACAAGAACAAGGGAATCGAGGTTTGGTTGATAGTTTGGACAAGGGGTGAATCAAAGTCTAGGTGAGACTTGAATGAGGAACCAAATCTTGGAATTGGATAAATGACTGAGGGTTGAGGCCAAAAGTGTATTGAGTTGTAATAAGGAATTTTTCCACACTTATATATAAAACATTTTTGGGTGTTAGGTTTTCTTTGGGTCCCTCGTCTATATATTTGTGTCTCTTGCATTATTGTTTATGGATGTGCAATTGATTTAAATTTAAGTTAAATATACAATTCTACTAATGACTTAAAATAAGTAAAGAGGTGTAGTCCAAGTTTAGTACAACCAACGTGGACATACAATTAGGAAGACAAATGTATATGTAAATTTAGGTAAAATATAAAATTCTACTAATGACTTAAAACATTTAAAGAGGTATGATCTAAATTTAATACAACCAACGTGGACATACAATTAGGAAAACAAATGTATATAAAAAATTCAAACATTTTTGTTTAATAACTTTTAAAATAAGATGTACTTAATTTTTATTTTAAAATGATATTTAAACAAATATCATAAAAAAATTATAAAAAATTAAATATTTATAACAATTAAATCTTTTTTTTACATTTTTATTTACAATATTTAAATTTCAAATTAATATTTATTAATATTAAAAATATAAATTAAATTTAAAATTCCCTATATCAGAAACGTGTTCCCAAATTCATATTTTTTTAACATTCAAACTTCCAAAAAAAATTCAGTTTCGACCACTATTCAATTCATTCACTTCCTAAACTTTTAAAAATATGGTAATCGATGACTATTGTGAATAGGTATACATTAATTTGATAAGTGAAATAAATATTATATGTATATATGTCTATTTATAAAATAAATATTATAAATATTATATATACTTATCAGATATACATCAATCATATTTACTAACGTAATAATATAATTATACTAACATCCACATATATGATTCTTGAATATCCATCCACATATATGATTTGATTGATCGTTGACATGAAATTTTTGTTTGAGATAATGCCTCGTTTATGATGTATACTAAAGAATAGGGATTGGTTTGGTTTGTTGGAGGATGTCGAGAGATTCTCTCAACTTCTCCCTCCAAGAGTGGAATTAGTTGGATCTCAGCAACACTATAAATATTGTAATGTATTCGTGTGATTTGATATATTGAAATTAATTATTTGTGTGTGAATCTTGTTCAATGGATGCTCTCTCCAATTTCTAATATGGTATCAAAGCCAAGCTGAGCTTAATCCCTCACGGGAGTGCTCAGGAAGATGAATAGAAAATTGTGATAATTGATTCTATAGGAATAGGATTCGTGTGTAGAGTATTGTGTGAACGTTTGAGTGTTAATTTCACTGTATCGGAGAGAATCGCTGTCGTGTTGATTAGTCATTTGAAAATCACCAATTCGTTCCACCAGAATGATCAGGAGAAGACAAGAAGTTTCGTTGAGGCCCACGTCAAGTATACCACAAGCATCGATTTATAACCCTGGGGTTCAGCGTTTGCCGTGGTGCTGTAGCGGCTTGATGAGTTGACCAAATAGAATAACGTTGCAAGCATTACAGCCGTGCATTAGTTGATACGATTAACAGTGACTGCTATCTGCAGCACTCAAGAGAAGATCTTCATGACAGAGACGCTAGTCAACCGTTCCCTCACTACTGTGCACAAAGAAGATAGTAGAACGAATTTGTAATTCCAGTCATCTTCGGCCGGATTGTGGTACCAAGCTTCGACGACAAAAGCTGGCTGCATGGCGTAAACTTCCATTAAAATACTGGATGGAGTAGACTTTGAAATAATATATGTTCCTTCGACGTCTTGGCTCAGCTGCTGCCCATGAGTGTGAATAACAATCCAGCGTGAGCACCGGGGCATTTATATATATATAGAGGAGGAACTTTGGAAGGAGGGATGGTGTCGTGACTCGCATGGTTGAGATTCAAGTGTGGCAATCAATGTTGACATGCAGTTGTGGCTATTATGTATGCGAGCGTATAGCTATGATCATGATAATAATGGTCAATGGTATCATGTGAGCATTGCATTCACATGCCATTCTCGAATCTCGATAGTGTGCCAAATTCTTCTATGTGTTGTCCTGTCATGCATTGGGGTCGCAGTCAGTTACAGTAGGAAAATCGAAAACATGAAAGGCAATTTGAGAGCGTATAAGAGTGGTGGGTAGAGAGGAAAGAGTTTGTAGCCACCGTTGGCGCGGTTTCCGCTTCTTACTGAAAAGTGGAGATGAAGGTGGGCCATCTTGTGAAGGTGAAAACGGCGTGGAGGGTGGTTCCACAGCAAGTACAAGCGGACAAGAAGATTGCCTCCACCACCGAAGAGAGCAGCAAATTTGATTGGGAACAACGGGGGAGCATTATTCATGGGAGAAGAATTGTGTTGGTGGAGTGTGTAGCTTGTTAATATGTAGAATTATGAATTTTTTGTTGTTGTGAGATTTGTGTAGTGTAGAACCAATTATTGAACAATTTAGCACCATTTAAATTAGTCGTTCTCGACGTTTTTCAGTGCCGAGAGAACAATTGGCTAATTTGATTGTGTGAATTTTTTATATGGTGATGGGTTGTGTTGTTCCTCGGGGCTTCAAGAGCATTGGTTATAGGTTATACAATGAGATCCTTGTGTGTAAAGGTCACTTTGTAGGATTGATCACTGATCATATTTTGTACCTAGAATATTTTCCTATAGACTGTTGAAATTTATTCTTCGGGATTATTTCACAGATGGAAATATTTCAATAGGATAGTTCAGTGTCGAGACTCTTCTTCAGGGGTGTCAAGAATCTTTGATCTTACAAATTCAGCATTGTTGGTTAGAAACAAATGTATTTTAAATGGGTTGAATGGTAGCTCAAAAATGGTGGAGAAAAGAGCGTTGTCTATGAGATCTCAGAGTGGGTACAAATGTTAATGAAAACCAAAGTGCATAAATATTTGTATTAAATTAGTGTGTTCTCCTATTTCGTAATGTAGGAATTAAGGGGGGTGTTTGAGATAATGCCTCATTTATGATGTATACTAAAGAATAGGGATTGGTTTGGTTTGTTGGAGGATGTTGAGAGATTCTCTCAACTTCTCCCTCCAAGAGTGGAATTAGTTGGATCTCAGCAGCACTATAAATATTGTAATGTATTCGTGTGATTTGATATATTGAAATTAATTATTTGTGTGTGAATCTTGTTCAATGGATGCTCTCTCCAATTTCTAATAATCTCTAAAAACACGTATACAACTTTCATTAGTTTCACAATGGAGAAAGGAAAAATGATACTGGTCATCACTCAACTTACATTTGACACGTGAAGTGAATATAGTAGAACTCAGTGTTATCTCAGTTGGTAGGCCATATCAAGTTTTAATTATACATTTTTTTTAAAGCCGTAGTTTAATTACTTTGTTTTTTCGCTCTGAAAATTATGGAAATTTTGTGAACAGCTGCACATGGAAGATATGAATAGGCAAAAAACACAAGAGCTCACAGGTGCAGATCACCAAGAGCTCCTACAAGAAAATGCACCAGCTTGGGTTTCTCATTAAACTCCAATATTAAATAGATACATTTGGTAGAACATATACCTAAATGATAGGAACTGAATATCTAATAAAAAACAAAATTGCCCCAAGGGTTAGCTCAAGTGGTAGTGAGCCAATACGTGGTCCTCTCCGTTGAGGGAGGTCACGGGTTCGATCCTTGAGTCCTTTGGGGTCAGGCGCCGAAAAGTCCGCCGAACGGTTTACCGCGCGTACCATCCAGAAATTCTGGGGAAGTACGCCCGGGTTTCCCGTGAGCTTTCCCCTCGTGAAAAAAAAATAAAAAACAAAATCACAACTACGGAACAAAATACCTAATCTCGATTAATTCTAACACTCCCCCTTAATGGAGAAAGGGATTTTTAAACACACCTAATATATCCCTAAACAAATCAAACTTTAGTCTTCCCAGAGGCTTAGTGAATATATCAGCCATATTATCACAAGAATTACAATACTCTACACAAATCTCTTTGGAAAACACTTTCTCACTGACAAAATGAAATTGAGTGTTTATGTGCTTAGTGTTTTTATGGAACACGGGATTGTAAGCCAGTTTGATAGAACTCTGATTGTCGCAATTGATGATGGTAGCTGTTGTCTGTTCTTCCCCTGCATCTTGGAGAAGTCTACGCAACCAAACTGCCTCACATGTCGCTGCACACATGGCTTGATATTCTGCTTTCGCTGAGGATAAAGCAACAGTATGTTGCTTCTTGCTGCACCAAGATATGACCCCAGAACCAATGTTGAAGGTGTAACCTGTAATTGATCTTCTGTCATATAGATTTACCGCCCAATCTAAGTCTGTATAACCTGTCAACTTAACATCAAATGAGTCAGAATACAAAATGCGAAAGTCTGATGTTCCTTGCAGATACCTTAATACTCCTCTTGTTGCACACCAATGATTTTCATGGGGTTGAGTCATAAATTGACTCAAAACACTCACTGCATAAGCTAAATCTAGTCTTGTTGTAGTCAAATAAATAAGACTACCAACCAATTGTCTGTACAATGTTGCATCTGCATATTTCGAACCATCATTCATCTAAATTTTTTATGTTCTGCTGTAAAGGTACAACCGCAGCCTTACACCCATCCAGCTTAAACCTGGACAACAGACTCTTTGCATACTTACCCTAGGACAAGAATGTTTGGCTTGAATCTCTCCAAACTTCTAGACCCAAACAATGTTGCATTTCTCCAAGGTCCTTCATCTCAAATTTCTGTGATAATTGCTACTTGATTTCTTCAATGAGATTGTCTGCACTTCCTATTATTATCAGATCATCTACATATAAAGAAATCACCACTATCTGTCCTTCATTATTAAACATGGTATATAAATTGGGATCATTTTTTCTCTGTTCATAACCATGCATGAGGAAAAAAGAATCAATTTTTTCATACCAGGATCTAGGTGCCTGCTTTAAACCATATAAATCTTTCTTTAATCTACATACTAGGTGTTCTTCTCCCTTCTTAACAAACCCTTCAGGTTGTACTAAATATACTTCTTCTTTTAAATCACCATTTAAGAAAGCAAATTTAACATCTAATTGATGTATTTTCCAATGATACTTAGTGGCAAAAGCAATAATCATTCTGATGGTATTTAATTTTGCAATAGGGACAAATGTTTCCTCAAAATCAATACCTTCTATCTGGGAATACCCTTTTGCCACCAACCTTGCTTTATACTTATCAATAGACCCATCTGCGCTAAATTTCAACTTAAATAACCATCTGCAACCTATGGGTTGTTTATCATTAGGAGGCTTTACTAGATCCCAAGTATTGTTCTTAATGATTGATTCATATTCCTCATTCATTTCTTTTTTCCATTCAGGACTTTTACTAGCTTCATAAAAATTAGAAGGTTCTACAATGTTTAACATACCAGTCATGAGCGCACAATCCCTATATCGAGTTGGTAACTGTTTTGACCTGCTTGATCTTTTGAGTGGTGGGGGTTCAATTATTTTGCTTCTTTCTTCTTTTTGTGGACTGAAATCGTTTTCTTCCACATTATCCTGTTGTTGTTATTCCTGCTGTTGTTCCTATTTTTGTTCCTGTTGCTGACTGATTCCTGTTTCACAATCCTCTTCTAGAAGTAAGGGTACATGCCATTCTTCATTGTTTTGAACATGATTTCCATCATCAACCTGTTCATGAAATAATACATCTCTACTGACAAACACCTTGTGAGTAGAAGGTTCAAACAATTTATAAGCCTTATACTCACTACAGTATCCAATGAAGGTACATTTAATGTCCTTTGAATCTAACTTCTTCATGTTCTCTTTGGGAACATGTGCAAAAGCTTTACAACCAAATACTCTAAGATGACTTACTATAGGCTTGAAGCCAAACAATGCTTCAAAAGGAGTTTTATACTCAAGACTTTTAGTAGGACTCCTATTCTTTAAATACACTGCAGTATTAACAGCTTCTGCCCAAAAACCATTAGTTAGATTCTTACATTTTAACATACTGCGAGCACACTCCACCAGTGTTCTGTTTTTCCTCTCAGCAACTCCATTCTGTTGAGGAGTGTAAGGTGTTGTAAATTGCTGCTGTATCCCATGCTCGTTGCAGTATTTAATGAAGACTCCTTTCTTGAATTATCCCCCTTGATCTGATCGAAGAATCCTGATGAACTTTCCTGTTTGCTTCTCAATCATGTTTCTGAATTGCTTGAAATATTCAAAAGCATGACTTTTCTGTTTAAGAAAATATACCCATGTGAATCTTGTACAGTCATCAATAAAGATTAAAAAATAATAGGCCCCACCTAACGATGTTGTCTGCATCGGGCCACATAAGTCAGTGTGTACAAGTTCAAGTATATCCCTCTGTTTTCTATCTTTAATGGCAGGAAATTAATCTCTATGTTGTTTACGGAACACACATGCTTCACAATCAACATGCAACTTTTTCAAAACAGGAAGACCATTAACCATACCTTTGTTCTGCAACAGAAGGAGATCACTGAAATTGATATGCCCAAGTTGCTGATGCCACAAATTTTCAGCAGACTTATCTGACGACATCAAGGCTTGTTGTGGCGTACTCTTCACATCCAGTTTGTAGAGTCCTCCTATGTGAATACCTGTAGCAATGGGCTTCATCTGATCCAACAAGTCTTTAATAATAAAATGAAATTTAAAAAATTCTACTTTGAGGTCTTGATCTGTAATCTTTGACACAGAAATCAGGTTCTTCGTAATGCTAGGAACATACCACACATAAAATATATTCCTAGTCTTTCCATCAGGCAGAGTAACAAGGACATCTCCATGTCCCTTGATCTCATATCCTCTATTATCTCCAAGGTATACTTTTACTCCAGTGTTGGATTCTCTAAAATTTCTGAACCATTGCTTTTTACCTGACATATGTGAGGAGGCTCCAGAATCTACGAACCAAATATCTGATTCATCCTCCTCAGTAGCTAAGGTAGTGTCAGCCTCAGCCATAAACAATCTAACATCCAGATTATGATTTGCATCTGCATCCGCCAAATGACCTGCATGTCTTTTCTGCTTGTACCTCTCCTGATTTGCCTTCTTCTTACGACAAAATTTAGCAATATGGCCTATCTTACCACAATAAAATCATTTAGGATCAGAGTCATGTTTATGCGAGGTCATACCTTGTGGTGTCCTTTTTGATGTGTTGCCCCTCCTCTGATCATCCATTGCTCTCCCTTTTGGCTTGAACTTTGTTATCAATGCAAGATCTGGATCTTGAGGTTTGAGAGACAACCTCCTTTCCTCTTCCTATAGCAAAATCCCAGTAAGCTCTTCAAAACATGGATGATTTTCTCTTGCATTCAATCTGGTTATAAACATCTGATAGTAATCCATCATGTCGTTCATGGTAATTGTCACCAGATCATCATTTGCCACGGTTTGACCGATATCATATAGTTTATCTTTAACTTCCTTTATCCGAGATAAGAATGAAGAAACAAACTCATTCTCCTCCATCTTGATTGAGAGGATCTTCTTCCCGAGGAAAAAGGTTCGACTGGTGTTTTTGATTTCATACATATCTTTGAGAACTGTCCAGATGCCATTCGTCGTCTTGTAATCCCGAATATGAGGGATGATGCAATCTTTAACTGATAATTTGAGTAGCACCTTTGCCTTCATCTCCCTTTTCTCCCAGTCTTGAATTGTTGTATTTGATCCACCATTTGCAACAGTCGGCTTGACTTCATCGCCAGTGACAATGCTATAAAAAAATTTTCCCTCAAGCAAAGTCTGAAGCTTAAATTTCCAATTTGTGTAGTTGGAACCATCCAACTTGCTGCTTTCATTTAAATACTCTGCCATCTGAGAATTCATCTTGGAAAGAGAACAAAAAAAAAGACTACTCCAGCAACTTAAAAAAAATAAATCAACCCAGATTATCACAACAAATTGAATACAGATGCTGTGATATCTTTGCTTACAGAATTACAACACAGTGCAGATACAAAAAAGCTTGTCTTTCTTGTGGAATATCAATAAAGTACAGAGGAAGATGTTGTAACAAATATAATTTGTATAAAATAGAATAAATATAATTACTAACTAATCAAATAGTGATTATGTTAAGTAGTTGTTAGTTAGCTGAAAAGATATGTCTAAAAGACATGCCCATTCGTGAAAGGCCACCTGCATAGGTATATAAGCAGGGCCTCATTGTAACTTTCAATCATCTTATTATATCTTATCATATACATTTTTAATAAAATATTATTATTTAAATATCTCTTGCGTATTTTTTCTATTAAGCCAACAAACCTACAAGTTTTGTTTCTACAGTGGTATCAGAGCCATATCGAAGCCAAGTTGAATCCATGTCGCACAACGTCGTCTTACAATCTTATGAATGTAGTATACAAGCCCAGGAATATTGTCTACCATACAATGTGTCATTATGCAAAGACCCTGAAGAAAATGAAAAGACGAAAAAAATTCAAGAAAAGCTTCAGCAATTAGAAAATTCATGTGCAGAAGTCACAAATCGTTTTAAAAAATTTTATGCAGTAATCCATAATAGAGAAGATGATAACAACAATACTTGTGTTCAAAGCACTTATAGGGTGTCATTAGTTAAAGCTTCTCCTGGCGATCTACATTGATGCTACTTGATCGCAAAAAGAATGGATGTTACAGATAATTCACATGGTGGGTTGATGAGCAAGTCATATGAATATCACTCTACTGTCGGTTCATTGCCTATTGAGGTTTCTAGTAAAAGTGTAGGAAACAGCATGTTGGAAATGTTGTCATTGATGGCAAAGGAGCACAAAGGAGCAAAGACTCTAACCAAAGAATAAGGGCAAAGGAGATGACAAAGGAGGAGTACTAAACATCAATTAAGGAGTGTAGAAAGCATAAGAAGAGGTAGCAAGCAAGAAAGAGAAGCAGAGATAGGACCATTTGAAGAAGCAAGGAGCAGCATTAGACCAGAAGAAGAGATAGAAACAAAAAGATAGCAGAGACAGAAATGGAGGCAGCAAAGAAGCAAATGAAGGCAGGGGAAGCGAATATAACAGAGGCAGAGTCGTTATCACTGCAGCAAAGGCAGAGGCAGAGGCAAAGCGACAGGAGCAGTAGAGACAGAGGTAGAGGCAGAGCCGTTATAATTCTGAGAATCGCCCAACCAGGAGGACAGATATATAATTCCGAGAATCATACCCCAAGCCGAGCATTACGCATATAATGCAAAACCGAATTCCGGGAATCACACACTCCAACTGGCGTTATAGATTTAACATAATTCATAAACATTATTCCGGGAATCGACTAACCCGCTGGCGGACACATATATATATATATATAATATCCATCACAATACATATAAATGTCACGCATTTCATATTCTGTAATGGTCCAAGGCATATACATTAATATATATTTAAGTGGAGCGTGTTATGATCAATGGAAAGGAAGTAATATAAAGTGGGACCCTCACCCAATCGCAATCAGAGATCGCAAGGGCAGCGAAACATGTAACCAACATAAAGTTGTGATTGCGATGGAAATCTGGACCCGATGGATCAATGAACCATAATTCATGTGTGTTTGAAGTCTTGTTTAAAGATATGCCATCGCATCGAAAGGGCAATGGAATATGGTAACAAAAGTTGCGATTGTGATTAAAGTTCGGACCCCGACAGCAGTTCAAACAAACAACTTTACATGTTTGAGTTCACACAAACATAAAACTTATATGTACGCGCGGTGAAATATATATGATGCGCCATATATATATATAAGTCCATAACATAAACTTTTTATAGGTAGCGCAAGATCTAAATAACCAAAGGTTCTCGTCAAAAGAAAAGGGTTATGTAGTGGGACCCGTATGAATCGCATCGTGAGAAAAATGTTACATTTAACGTATCCCCGCGCGATTAGGGTTCTTGACCATGTGGTGTATAAACTAGTGGTTAATACATATTTGAGCATGGCCCAATCGATCGAACCGTCAATCGCCATCGGAAAGAAACAAACCATCGCAACACATATTAAAAGACTTGCGATTGCGATTAAGAGTTCGGACACGATGGGCATATAAATGATGGTTAATATATATTTGAGTTCCAGGTCTAATCGCTATGCCAACTCCAAGCAACTTAAAAGTGACTCAATCGCAGATCGAGTATTTAGTTGCGATTGCGATCAATCGCAATCGGAGGAGACTCAGCTGCACCTGGGAAGCGTGGCAAGTGGGCCCGAAAGGAGTTCTTATATGTTTTAAAAGGTTGTATTATATGTTTCGAGAGTTGAAATTACATTATATGTATATATAAATCCTGGTCGTTATATATATATATATATATATATATATATATATATATACATATCTTAAACATTATACCGCGGTGGTATTAGAAAGCATGTCACCGCGTGGTCCTGTGGATCCACGGGCCTCTACTTCAAGTGTGGAGGGCGATTCTTTATATAAACAGTTTGTGGTGTGTATGCATGTTCCACTCAAGGAACTCGCCACATCAACAAGACACTCGTGGCATGAAAAGGGTTGGAATTCCTCCGCATTTACAACAATGGATATAAAAGGCTCAGTTACACGTATGCAGCAGTTACACCCCCACAGAGGACAGAAAAGCAAACAGAGCCGAAAGGAGATAAAACATAGTCACAGAAAAGACAAAGACAGCCAAAGAAAAGACAAATGTGTAGCGATTCAAAAGACTAAATGAGTTGAGCTGGAGTTCACATTGTAATTCGAATGTAAATGTTTTTATTTTTTTTATTGTTTGTGATGCATTGGCAAGTCTCCGAGAGAGAACAAATTCCCACTGTAATGTTAAATTGATACCTACAGTTATATTTTCTGAATAAGCAGATAAAAGGATTGAGAAGGCAGAAGGCAAAGGGACATGACTGTCCATTTCGAATTACAAGTAGAATACAAACAAACATGTGAGGAAATCTATAAATATTATCATCTTCGATAGCTTAAAGAGAGGTTAGAGAGAACAAATTTAGAGGAGGCAAGATCAAGAGTGAGGATGTAAGGTAGAAGATTAAGAGAAGAAGAGCAAGAAGAGAATAGCGTAAACGTAGCCGATATCCGAGGTAACCGCTGAATATCTCGCTTGATAAATTGAGTGAAGTTGAGCTTCCCTATCAAGTTGCAATGAGAAGGTCATTGAAGGCTGACTTAGGTTGGAGCCTCCCGTAGGTTGGTTCCCTTAAAATTGAAGGGGAGTTGGTGCTAGATATAAAGTCAGAGCTTTGCACTGATCTGGACTTGAAGTAGGTTGGTGCCCGGCAGTAAAAACAGTGGTGAGAGGGAGTTGGAGCTTGCCTTTGCATCACAACAATAATAAGATGTGGTTTTCTCCCTTTATGGGTTTCCACTTACATCTGTTGTCTCTATGTGTGCTTCTTATGTGTTGATGTGATTATTTAAATCTGCTTAATTGCTTGTTGCTTTCTACATAAGTATGGTGTCACAATAAATTAATATTGGCTGCAAATAATATTGTTCACATATTAAGCTGTAAATAATTTTGGTGAAAATTTGAAAAAGGCTAATGTATGTATTAAATTGATTCACTCCCCCCCCCCCCTCTCAGTTTAATTAAAGATTCAACAATTGGTATCAGAGCAGGTTCCTTGGCAAGTCAAGAAGGAAGCTCAACCAATAAAGCCCCTTTCTTTACAGGTGCAAATTATGCCTTTTGGAAAATAAGAATGAAAGCTTATATAATGTCTTTAGGATTAGAAGCCTAGTTTGGATATGTCACAAAGTCAACTGATATAGAGAAGGAAGCTAAAGAAAGCTTTGTAGCTAATGCAAAATCAATGAATGTAATCTTAAATGGACTATGTGAAGCTGAGTTTATCAAAATAATGCATAGTAAGACTGCCAAAGATATGTGGGACACTCTAGAGAATATCCATGAGGGAAATAAAAAGGTTAAGACTGCCAAAATTCAAGTATATAGAGCCTAGTTTGAAAATTTAAAAATGAATGATGATGAAGATGTTGGGAGCTTCTTCTTAAAAGGTGGAGAAATTGTTAACAGTATGAAAGCTCTTGGAGAAACAATACCAGAAGGTATAATTGTACAAAAGATTCTAAGATCTCTTCCATCCAGATTCAATCCCAAGGTGTCTGCAATAGAGGAAACAGCTGATTGGGAGACCTTGACCATGAACCAACTACTAGGAAATCTTACAGCATATGAGATGAGGCTCCCACAGAAGAAGCCAAGTATAAGGGAGGCAGCATTCAAAACAGAATAGAAGAAAGAAGAAAAGGAAGACATATGCTCCTGCTCTGATGAAGAAGAGGCTAAATTTTTCAAGAAATTGGATAGAGGATCAGGTAGATACAAAGGTAAACTTCCTTTTAAATGCTTTAACTGTGGAAGAGTTGGACATTATGCTGCTAGATGTCCTCACAAGAAAGTAAGAAATCAAGCTCAAGAATCAGAGAAAGACACATCAAAGAATTGGCAGAGAGGAAAGAAATTCAGCAGAAAATCCTTTTATGCACAGAAAGACAGCAGTGCATCTGAAGACTCAGATGAACCCTCAAGAGAAGAGGGAACCTCCGAATTTTTACTAATGGCCATAGAAGATCTTGAAGGACTCTTGCTAGAAGAAGAAGAAGAAGGGGAAGTCGATCTTGAGGGGGAGCTAAGAAGTGCTCTGGAGGAGATTGACAGACTCAAACTAAAATGCATAAAACAAAAAGAGATTCTCCTCAAATGTGTGAAAGAAGAACAAAATTCAGAAGTCCTCATGCAGCTGAAGGTAAAGCTTGAAGAAGCCAAGAAGATAGAAGATATGTTACTTCAGCAAATCAAAGATAAAACTCGAGAACAAGAGAAGCTGGAAGAAGAAATTTTGTGTCTGAGAAGGAAATTAGAAAGTGCTCAACATAAAGTTTCTATATACCCTTCTCAAATGACAAGTTCTGGTAAGTTGAATGAAATCTTGGATGCTCAAAGATCTCCTCTAATAAAAATTGGGATAGGCTATGAAGGAGAATCAAGTAAAGGCAAAGAAAAGGAAAACAAAAATATAATTTTTGTGAAAGCAAAGAAGGCTGATGAAGCAGCTCAAATAATTCCTACAAAGGAAGAAACATGTAATGAGAAAGACAGAGACCAGAAGAAACCTCTAATAACAAAGATTGTAACAAATACTAAGACAACAGAGAAAGGATCATATATTCCCGATTATATCAAATTTGGAATCCATCAAAGGAGATTCTTGCCTCCTATGAAGAATGCCACCTGTTATGTCTGCCACAAGCCGGGACACATTGCTGCATATTGTCATACAAGAAGGAATGATTCAAACCAGCAAAAGATGCAAGCATGGAAGAGACAACCTTACATCAGGTATGCAAGTAATTTCTATGGTTATTGTTTTTATTGTAAGGAATTTGGCCATAGAATTATTGAATGTAGAAAGTATGG
Organism: Pinus albicaulis; assembly: GCA_034641835.2. Taxonomy (NCBI): domain Eukaryota; kingdom Viridiplantae; phylum Streptophyta; class Pinopsida; order Pinales; family Pinaceae; genus Pinus; species Pinus albicaulis. Next base: position 1,447,532,001 of record CM076572.1, on the reverse strand, counting down.
ACAAAGACTGATGTTCAATACCTCAAGGAGGTTTATGAGTCAAAGAAATTTTGTTCATGCTCACAATTCTGCAAAAACTATATTCAAATGTTGTATATGCAATCAAGTTGGACATATATCTTCCAAGTGTTCTCTAAAAGGATATAATTCATCACCTCACAAAAGAGACCAAACAAAAGGGGGCCTCCAGTGGATAAAGAAGGTGAATAAATGTGACTTGGCTTTAACTGCTCAAGATTTGAAGAGTCAATGGTATTTGGACAGTGGCTGCTCTAAACACATGATAGGAGACAAAAACAAGTTTTTAACTCTTGATGAAAAGAAATCGGGCAATGTCACTTTTGGAAATGACAAATCAGGAAAGATCAAGGAAAAGGATCAGTCAGCATAGACAATGGCAGAGGAAAGGCCCAAGATGTATTATATGTAGATGGGCTGAAAGAAAATTTACTGAGTGTCAGTCAGATGTGTGATAAAGGCTGTGAAGTTCTCTTTAGAGCACAAGATTGTGTAGTCTGATCAAGCACAACAGGAAAAACTCTACTCAAAGGTGTTCGAACAGAGAGTAATGTGTACATAGTGAAAGAGGAGGATGAAGCCTACCATCTTAGCAAACTCAAGGAGTCATGGTTATGGCATAGGAGATTGGGACATCTCAGCTTTGACCATATCATTAGACTGAGCAAGAAGAAAGCTGTCAGAGATATGCCAGAAATAAAAAGGCCCTCAAACACAATATGCAAATCTTGTCAGTTGGGGAAACAAACTTGCACATCCTTTAAATCTAAAGAAGAGTTATCAACAAGAAGACCACTGCAACTTGTGCACATGGATCTGTGTGGACCCGCAAGAACTAAAACACCAAGTGGAGAGTCCTACTTTATGCTGATAATAGATGATTTCTCCAGAATGACATGGGTTGCTTTTCTCAAGAATAAATCGGAAGCTCTGGACAAATTCAAAACATTTAAAGCATTAGCAGAAAATCAGACAGGATGCAAGTTGAAATGCATCAGATCAGACAGAGGAGGTGAATTCACTGATTATGAATTTGTAGACCTATGTAATGAACATGGAATAAAGCAACAATTTACTATTGCAGGGACACCTCAGCAGAATGGAGTAGCAGAGAGACAAAACAAGTCTGTACAACAAATAGCAAGAGCTATGATGCAAGAGAATAATATTGCTCAAACCTTTTGGGCAGAAGCAGTGCACACAGCAGTACATATCCTTAATAAAGCTCACTTAAGGCCAAGCAGTGACAAGACTCCCTATGAACTATGGCATGGAAAGCCAGCCTCAATCAAACATTTTAGAATCTTTGGTAGCAAGTGTTACATAAAGAATAATGATGAAAACCTTGGGAAATTTGATGCAAGAGCAGATGAAGGGATTTTTCTAGGATATGCTTCCAAAAGCAAAGGGTATAGGTGCTACAACAAGATCCTTCGGAAGATAGTTGAAAGTATTGATGTGAGATTTGATGAAGAACTTCCAAACAATACAAGAAATACAGACTGCTGTAGTCCATCAAACAACCATGAAGAGGAAGACAAGGATGATGATGAAACAAGCAAGACAACAGATAATGCAGAGCTGAGCTCGAAAACCCCCTCAAGATACACTCAGAAGAATCATCCTGAAGATCAGATCATAGGAGACAAGAAAGCAGGAGTTCAGACAAGAAGGCAGCTAACAGAACAAACATAAGAAGTATACATAGCCATGTTATCACAAATAGAGCCAAAGAAATTTGAAGAAGCCAGCAAGGACAAGTATTGGATAAAAGCAATGAATGAAGAATTGGACCAAATTGAGAAGAACAATACCTGGGAACTAGTTCCTAGACCTATTGAGAAAAATATCATTGGTTCAAAATGGGTATTCAAAAACAAAATGAATGAGCAAGGACAAGTAATCGGGAATAAAGCTAGGCTGGTCTGCAAAGGATACTCACAAATAGAAGGACTTGATTTTGATGATACATTTGCCCCTGTAGCCAGAATGGAAGCTATCAGAATGTTCCTGGCATTTGCATGCTACCAAGATTTCAAGGTATATCAAATGGATGTAAAATCTACTTTTCTTAATGGCGATCTAGAAGAAGAAGTGTACATGGAACAACCAGAAGGTTTCTCATTGACAGATAAAGAAGACTATGTATGCAAACTGAAAAAGACCCTATATGGACTGAAACAGGCTCCTCGTGCTCGGTACTCAAGATTGGATAAATATTTGCAAAAACAGGGTTTTAAAAGAGGTGGAGTAGACAGAAATCTATACATAAAAGCCCATGAAAATGAACTCCTAATTGTTGTTGTATATGTTGATGACATTATGTTTGGAAGCAACAGAGATGAGCTAGCAAAAGGATTTGCAGAAGAGATGAAATCAGAGTTTGAAATGTCCATGATTGGAGAGCTCAGTTTCTATTTAGGACTTCAAATTCAGCAAAGGAGCACGGGTACATTCATCTCACAAGAAAAATACCTAAAAGAAATGCTGAAAAAATTCAAAATGGAAGATTGCAAACCTGTGTCAACTCCCATGACCACAGGTTGCAAGCTGTGTGCTCATGATGGGTCCGCTGATATAGATCAAAAACTCTACAGATCCATGATTGGAAGTCTATTGTACCTGACTGCATCAAGACCAGACATCATGCTAGTAGTAGGACTAGTGGCTAGATATCAAGCAACACCTAAACAAAATCACCTTCTTGTAGTCAAAATAATATTCAGATATCTACAAGGAACAACACTGTATGGACTTTGGTATCCTAAAAGCAAAAACTTCACTTTATCAGCATACACAGATGCAGATTGGGCAGTTGTGTTGATGACAGGAAGAGTACAAGTGGAGGTGCTTTCTATCTAGGAGAAAGCCTAGTTGCATGGTTAAGCAAGAAACAAACATCCATCTCTCTGTCTACAGCTGAAGTAGAAGATATAGCAGCAGCAACATGTTGTACACAAGTCATGTGGATGAAGCAAACTCTTCAAGACATGAAGGTAAGCATTGATGAACCTATTTCAATCAAATGTGATAATACAAGTGCTATAAGTATATCTAAAAATCCTGTACTTCACTCAAAAACTAAACACATTCCAATCAAGTATCATTTTCTACGGGAACAAGTGGCTCAGAAGATAGTAAAACTGGAGTATGTACCAACAAAAGAGCAGACAACAAATATATTTACTAAACCACTTGACAGAGAACCATTCGAATATTTGAGAGACAGATTAGGGGTAGTATCTGTAGATACTATTCTCTAATATGAAGAGAAAGTACAGTCTCAGGGGGAGAACAAAACGAAAATATCATTCCAGGGGGAGAACAGCCAGCAAGATAAGCATAAAACAAGTCCACAGAATCAACATAATCTCAGTATTATCAACATTCAGCATGAAAAAGCAACAAGGACCTTTCAATCGTTACATACATCATCTCTGTCTACAATCTACCACAGATTACAAGCACTACAATTGAAACAAAACTATAGAACATATATCGACTCACTATATCAGACAGAGACAAAACGTATACTCAAGTTCGATAATGTATATCGGCTCACTATACCAAAGTGTTCTCTCAACAAGTTTCATACATCACTCTGGAGCAGCATGGTACAATTTCAGCAGAAGAGGACCAAAACGTAACTCAGAGAAAGGAAATGCAACGACAGAGCCCATACGGAGAGATGAGGCGTCGTCCTTTGCCATTGATGTCAAAGGGGGAGGAAGAACAAACAACAGGAGAAATATCAGGCAAACATGAAGAGCAAACAACAAGAGAAAGAGAAGGCAAACATAGAAAGTGGATTGCCATCAATGCCAAAGGGGGAGACTGTTGGAAATGTTGTCATTGATGGCAAAGGAGCACAAAGGAGCAGCACCTGAACCAGCAATAAGGCAAAGGAGATGACAAAGGAGGAGCACTTGAAACATCAGCTAAGGAGCAGAGAAAGCATAAGAAGAGGTAGCAAGGCAGCAAAGAGAAGCAGAGACAGGACCATTTGAAGAAGCAAGGAGTAGCATTAGACAAGAAGAAGAGATAGAAACAGAGAGATAGTAGAGACAGGCAATGGAGGCAGCAAAGAAGCAAATGAAGGCAGAGGAAGCGAATATAAGAGAGGCAGAACCGTTATCTCAGCAGTAGAGGTAGAGGCAGAGTGACAGAAGCAGCAGAGGCAGAGGCAGAGGCAGAGCAATTATAAAATTCCAAGAATCATACCCCAAGCCGGGCGTTACATATTTATACATAAACCTTATTCTGGGAATCACATAACCCCAAGCGGCAAAGTATATATATATATATACAAACATTATTCCGGGAATCGCCTAACCCACTAGCGGACACATATATATCCATCACAATACATATAAATGTTGCGCATTTCATATTCTGCAATGGTTCAAGGCATATACATTAATATATATTTAAGCGGAGCACGTTATGATCAATGGAAAGGAAGTAATATAAAGTGGGACCCCTCCCCAATCGCAATCGAAGATCGCCAGGGCAGCGGAACATGTAACCAACATAAAATTGCGATTGCGATGAGAGTTCGGACCTGATGGATTAATGAACCATAATTGATATATGTTTGAAGTCCTGTTTAAAGATATGCCATCGCATCGGAAAAGGGCAGCGGAATATGGTAACAAAAGTTGCGATTGTGATTAAAGTTCCGGACCCGACAAAGTTCAAACAAACAACTTTATATGTTTGAGTTCCGCGTCAAACATAAAACTTATATGTACGCGCAGTGAAATATATATGATGCGCCATATATATATAAAAGTCCATAACATACACTTTTTATAGGTAGCGCAAGATCTAAATAACCAAAGGTTCTGTCAAAAGAAAAGGGTTATGTAGTGGGACCCGTATGAATCGCATCGGAGAAAATGTTGGCAGCGGAACGTATCGACAGGAGTCTCGATTGAAGCCCGGACCCGATGGGTGTATAAACGGTGGTTAATACATATTTGAGTTACGGTCTAATCGCATCGGCACTAGTCAATCGCATCGGAAAGAAACAAGCCATCGGAACACATGTTAAAAGACTTGCGATTGCGATTAAGAGCCCGGACCCGATGGGTCTATAAATTATAATTTTTTACTGGTTTGAGTTCCAAGTCCTAATCTCAATCAGAAGAACTTAAAAGTGACTCAATCGCATTGGAGTATTTGAAGTTGCGATTGCGATCAATCGTAATCGGAGCAGGAACGATCAATCGCAATCGGAGGAGACTCATTGCATCGGGAAGCGTGGCAAGCAGGCCTGAAAGGAGTTCTTATATGTTTTAAAAGGTTTTATTATATAAGCCGAGAGTTGAAATTACATTATATGTATATATAAACGGGGGTTGTTATATATATATATATATATATTAAACATTACTGCGGTGGTATTAAAGTATGCTGTGTGGTCTGTGGACCCACGGGCCTCGGCTCAAGGTGGAGGGCGATTCTTTATATAAAACAGTTGTGGTGTATGTATGTTCCACCTGCGGAACTCGCCACATCAACAAGACACTCGTGGCATGAAAAGGGTTGGAATTCCTCCAGATTTACAGACAGCGGATATAAAAGGCACAATTACACGTATGCAGCAGTTACACCCCCACAGAGGACAGAAAAGCAAATAGAGCCGAAAGGAGATAAAACACAGTCACAGAAAAGACAAGGACAGCCAAAGAAAAGACAAATGCGTAGCGATTCAAAAGACTAAATGAGTTGAGCTGGAGTTCACATTGTAATTCGAATGTAAATGTTTTAATTGTTTTTATTGTTTGTGATGCATTGGCAAGTCTCCGAGAGAGAACAAATTCCCACTGTAATGTTAAATTGATACCTACAGTTATATTTTCTGAATAAGCAGATAAAAGGAGTGAGAAGGCAGAAGACAAAGAGACATGACTGTCCATTTCGAATTCCAAGTAGAATACAAACAGTCATGTGAGGAAATCTATAAATAATATCATCTTGATATGCAAAGAGAGGTTAGAGAGAATAAATTTAGAGAAGGCAGAATACTGAAGAGTGAGGCAGAGAAGATTAAGAGAAGAAGAGCAGAAAGAGAAGCTACAGAACAGAGCTGATATCTGAGGTAAATCAGCAAACATTCAGTTTGATAAATTGAGGAAGTTGGAGCTTCCCTATCAAGTTGCAGCTTGATAGTTGTCAGTTGTAGCTAACTTAGGTTGGAGCCTCCTGTAGGTTGGTGCCTGCAGAAAATTGAAGGGAGTTGGTGCTTCCTTGCAAGTTGTATCTTGCAGAATTGAGGATAGAGCCTCCTCTAGGTTGGTGCCTGCAGAAAACAGTGGTGAGAGGGAGTTGGAGCTTGCCTTTGCATCACAACAATAATAAGATGTGGTTTTCTCCCTTTATGGGTTTCCACTTACATCTGCTGTCTCTATGTGTGCTTCTTATGTGTTGATGTGATTATTTAAATATGCTTAATTGCTTGCTGCTTTCTACATAAGTATGGTGTCACAATAAATTAATATTGGCTGCAAATAAGATTGTTCACATATTAAGCTGTAAATAATTTTGGTGAAAATTTGAAAAAGGCTAATGTATGTATTAAACTGATTCACCCCCCCCACTCTCAGTTTAATTAAAGATTCAACACAGCACTCAGGCAACTGTAAAAATCTCGGGGGCATCTGACTTCGAGAAGGAAAAACGATCGACTGAGCGACCAAAATTAAATTTGAAGCCTCGTTCACTGCCTGTTGAGAAACTTGAAACAAGTAGTGAAAAGAACAAGAAATCTCTGTTTGGTGGGGCCCGACCACGAGAAAATATGTTTGTTGGGGATTTGTCGCAAGAAAATCCTCATCAAGTTGATGTTCTACAAGCTTCTCAAAAAACCAGTGGATTAACAAATGTACAACAACCGGTTAAAACAGAATTTGGTTCTGAGAAAAATGAGAAGCAATCAACCGCGAGAAAGACAAAAGATGAATTCATTGGAGATCCCAACGACAGTAGAAATGATGCCCATACACAAGAAAAGCAGAGTGATGAAGAGGCATTACAACCTAAAATGACAGTCATTGTTCAACCATCGCTTCCTACAGATAAACCTCTTGCTATTTTACATTCACTTGCAGGGGTTCTTACATTTCAGCGAAAAAAATCCATATATAGTGCTTCAGAGGCATTGCAACACCTCATCCATAATTGTATAGAAGAATAAATGATTAAGCAGTTCACACATGTTTTGTCTAAAATTTATAAACAATTATTGGAGAAGGGGAATATTGGGACTGTCTTAATGTCTATTGATTTCATTTATGGCGTTAATGATAAATACACTAAGTATTACGTCGATACATTCTTGGATGCATGTAGAAGAAAAATCCTTGAGCAGGCTTTCGAGGAATCCCAGCGAAGCATGCCATGGTTTGCCTTGCCATTTTTTGATGCAGGTACAAGGAAAAAGTTTAAGCAGGTTTTTCAGGTGAATCAGATTCCCAGCCTTGTCGTTCTGGATAAGGAGGGAAAAATTGCAACCCCTTATGGCGGGGAGCTTTTCGGTGTCGAGGGCCATCCGTTCACTGCAGAGAAAATTGATGAAGTGAGGGCCAAACTGAAGGATTCAGACAATGAAGTAATTGAATTTCTTAAATGGTTGGCACACTCTCAAGTTGCTGATGACTTGAATACTGAAACTAGAGAAAGTGATGCACAAAACATTACATTTAAATATGGTAATGGATGTTCACATGATGATAATGAAGAGGATGTTGATCATGAAGACAACGAGGGGAAAGCAGAGAGTGAAGGTGAGGTTGGAGAAATGGCTAATGCACCCGATGCTAAATAAGGTGATTCATTTGCATTATCGGATCGCTTTATATCCCTTGCCAAGCCTCTGTCAGAGCATGTCTATTCTACTACTTCAAGAAACATATCAGAGAAGAGATCTGTTTTTTATGGCAATGATACTTTTTATGTGCGTTGTAGGTTGCATCAGACTTTATACGAATGGATACTCTCTACAAAGAAAAATGCATTAATGGCAAAACAGAATTGGAAGAATGTGAAGGATACAACACCTCCTAATTTGTATGCAAAATTCATGAGTGCGTTATACAGTTTGCTTGACGGATCAGCTGACAATGCGAAGTTTGAGGATGAATGTTGAGCAGTAATTGGAACACAGTCATATATGTTGTTTACTTTGGATAAATTGATTTTTAAACTCGTAAAGCAGCTCCAAATAATTGCATCAGATGATACGGCAAACAAGTTGTTTCAGTTAGAATTGTATGAGACTGTTGATGCATGGATGGTTGCAAATAATTTGAATCCAAGGAGATTGATTCCTGCGTTGATGCGTTACTCTAGTGAACCCTGTATAAAGGATGAGACACATGAGGCAAAAGTCTCTTGCAACTATAATTTAAACATTGCACCTGTGAAACTTGTTCTTGTGGGTTATTCATTTCACAGGTCGAATTCTGTTCTGAGTTCGAATCCAGTCGAGGCAATGGGGCAAGCTCACGGCAGTGGCCTGAATCGAAAGGGCTCCCCAGACGATCGCAAGCAGGATGACAAGAAGGAGAAGAAATTTGAACCCGCAGCACCACCAACTCGCGTGGGTCGTAAACAAAGAAAGAAAAAGGGCCCCGAGGCGACCGCCCGGTTGTCGGTGGTGACACCCTTGACCAAATGCAAGCTCCGGCTCTTAAAGCTTGAAAGGATTAAAGATTATCTTCTCATGGAGGAGGAGTTTGTCTCCAACCAGGAGCAACTGAAACCCCAGGAGGACAAGAACGAGGAGGACAGGTCGAAGGTCGACGATCTGAGGGGATCTCCCATAAGCATCGGTAATCTGGAGGAAATTATCGACGAAAATCACGCAATTGTTTCGTCTTCGTTCGTCCCTGAGTATTATGTCAATATTCTGTTGTTTGTAGATAAGGATCAGCTTGAGCTTGGATGCGCCATTCTAATGCACAATAAGGTCCTATCTGTCGTTGGATAACTTATCATAAAAGTCACGACTCACAACCGTTGCACCATGTGCCTTCGATCCGATTCATTATAATTATAAAACCATATAATTATATAATTATAATGATAAGTTAATTAAATTAGATTATATATATATATATATATATATATATATATATATATATTTAAAAAAAAATCAATTATTATTATTATTTCAAAAAAAAAAATCGTAACAAGAACATGGATTCAAGACAATGTATTAGTGAAATATATAAAGAAGGTATCGGTGACTACCACAAGATGAAGACAATTGCCAACAATATAGCTTTGAGGACAAAGCTTTTGAAGGAAGAGGCAATGTAACAAATATAATTTGTATAAAATAGAATAAATATAATTACTAACTAATAAAATAGTGATTATGTTAAGTAGTTGTTAGTTAGCTGAAAAGGCATGTCTAAAAGACATGCCCATTCATGAAAGGCCACCTGCATAGGTATATAAGGAGAGCCTCATTGTAACTTTCAATCATCTTATTATATCTTATCATATACATTTTTAATAAAATATTATTATTTAAATACCTCTTGCGTATTTTTGCTATTAAGCCAACAAACCTACAAGTTTTGTTGCTACAGATGCCTATTGACCTGACTGGAGTATGAAGGGGATCCTTCCTAGCTTAATGTGAAAATAAATAAATAAAAATTAGTATTTCGACCTCGCTAGAACAGCTTACTGTTGGGAAAGTCTCCCGCGCCCAAAAAATCTTCAATCTTCCCTGAAGTTCCGTGATGCAGATGTCATACTTGTCCAAACCTTTTGTAGCCTAAAGAAATGGGCAAATCAGTTGCGTTTTAAGCAATCCCAGAAGCCTACGTGTTGGATCAGCAGCAGCGAGTGACTAAATATCCCACTCAATCAATTGAGATCCAAAGTATCAATCCATCTGGACAGGCAGCAGTAATAAACAAATATTTCTCACAGCAACTCAAAACCGTCAGCGTGAAGAAGCTAATGCAAAGGATTTAAAGGATTTGCAGTGAAATCAAGCAACAAATAATCTTCCATGGAGCTTGCAGAAACTAGATGGCGTTTTAAAATCAAAATCAGATGGATATGATCATATGTGTAATGTAAATCAATTTCTGTGGGATAGCGAAAGAGATGAAGCATATCAAATTCCAATTACCGATGTTGTTGTTAAAGAACAGCATCCCCCTCTGAAGTGACCTTGCAGTGAACGATTAATGGCCAATCAGGTGAAGGTGAACGTTGTGCCAGCAATAGAGGAAGGTTTCAATTACACGACGATGAGCAGCAGCTCATCAATGGTGGCATCCATAGAACCCACATTTTCCTCAACAACATTTAACACAGATGGGAAACCTCATGCTCGAAGAGGCTCTGCAACGGATCCTTAGAGTCTTTACGCACAACAACGGAGAGAGAGAATCAACGAGCGTCTGAGCGTTATTAGATCCCGATCCGGATCCTTTCCTGGGTATGCAGGCTTTCATCCTCACGAAACACAGCTCTTGCACTGATCGATTCGATCACCAACAGACTTTGCTGTTGAGCACGGCCTTCACGACCTCCACTCCACGATGCCTCCAGAATACTAATGTTGTCCAACGTAATTAGAAAAATGAGGAACATCAACAGGGTTTTGGCCTCAGCTCCAATAGGCTTGCGGCCTTTCTCAATGGCCCACGTCTCTCTGCGCAAATAGCAGACACGAAGATCCTCCCCCACAGTTCTCCATGCTAACAGCGTCGAACACCTCACGGTCACCCAGTTTACTCACAAATCCATACAGCTCTCCTGAGCTCTGATACCATGTGAATAGTTGCACATGGAAGACATGAATAGGCAAACAACACAGGAGCTCACAGGTGCAGATCACCAGGAGCTCCTACAAGCAAATGTACCCACTCGGGTTTCTCGTTAAACTCCAATATTAAATAGATACATTTGGTAGAACAGATTCCTAAATGATAGGAATTGAATATCTAATAAAAAACAAAATCACAACTACGTAACAAAATACCTAATCTCCATTAATTTCTAAGAAATTCTGGTAAGATTTTAAGAAAATATGGCAGGAATTTTTGTAAATCCACGTTATAACTATCAAACTTTAATATTTTAGGTGCCTTAAAGGTTTTTGATGGTGTTGAATCCATTTCCACTATTAAAATCATGATTCAAACACTGTTACTATTATATTTCTTAAATTTTTTGGCCAAAATTTTGACCAATTTTAACCATCCAAACAATTCCTCCGTCTCGTTAAACAAATCTTTTTTTAAACTATTATTTATTATAGTGATGTCAAATTATTTTCACCTAACATGGAGACTATGGTCTAATGAGTAGTGGTGTCCACTTTGATTGCTAATAGAAAGAGGACACGACGGGTGAGTTGCCATTTTGATGTTTGTAAACATTTGGTCGATTTTAGTCAGCAAATAAAGCTTGATTTCAACTTCTTTTATCATTGAAGCCTCCACGACGGTCCTTTGTGATCTTACAAATCATTTCTTGTGCGAAAGGTAATGTTTATTTAAAAAAAATGGTAGGAGTATTTTTAAAAATATTGAAGAACACTGAAGATCGTTATAGATAAAATATATGTTTTTAAGTGATTTAATTGTTTTATTTTTAATAGATGAAGAAGAAAAAATGGTACGATTATTTTTAAAAATATTGAAGAATAATGAAGATTGTTATAGATAAAATATATATATTTTTAAGTGATTTAATTGTTTTATTTTTAATAATTGTTTTTTAACTGAGATTTTGTAGGAGGTTGTTGAGATATTCTCTCAACCTCTATATCCATATTAGGAATAAGTTGGATCTGAGACCAACTATATAAATGTGTTGTAATTGAGTGCAAATATATAATACAATCTATTATTTTGTGTGTTAATCCTGTGCAATGACTCCTCCAATTTCTAATATGGTATTAGAGCCTCTACTGGCTTAAATCCCTCACGGGATGGCCATGAAGATGTGAGAGCAATGATTTTCAAACCGCTGCTATAGGAGAGTAGATAGTTCAGTGAATTTATTTTCTAGGTGAAAGTTTTTCTGTGTTTGTTCTTTTATTTATTTTCGCACAACCAGTTCTAGTCCACTGCGATTATTTCATAGAGTCATCACTCTGTGCTCTTTCATAGCCATCACAACCACACAATGGAATTTCCTGTGGATGAAAGCACGACATTTGCATAAGAAAAGATATTACAAAACCCTTGAAACCCTTAGTGCGTTGTAGCAGCGATAGAGCCAGTGAACAGTCGGAAGAAGAAGAAACAAAGGCTGCCATTGAAGCAAAAAAACCAAGAACCCACAAGTGCAGTCGAACATATTAAGTTTGGCGTCAGAGGAAACGGTTCAAGGTCCTGAAATTCTTCACGCATAATTCTATGAAGAGACAGAGGAGATCGCAGGTGAAATCCGCGAGAGTGTTGAGGAAAACAAGAGATTACGCGAGTGAAAAGAAGGTAGAGGAGGATTACCTAATGAACTAGTTGCTGAGCAAGATGTTGTGCCACATGAAGGGCTTCGTGCTCGACTGGACCAACTGGTACAAGATCGTCAAGGGGCTCTCCGCGGTGTTGTTGTACTTGATAGCGAGCAATGTGTTCTTGGATGCCGACCTGAGCCCTCGCCTCGGGGGCTTTGCACTGGCGAAGTTCGTCTCCCACGGTGACAATAATCACCATGCCATTGGTGCTGTCCATGGGATATTTCGATACATGTCCCCTGAATACGTGGCCTAGGGCAGGGCAGAAATCGAGCCACAAGACCAACTTACCGCTGAAATTGTGCAGCAACTGAGAATTGAACTTCACAGACAAATTGTACATGAAAATATTTTTGCCTTCACAGGACTGTACGGGCTCGAAGCCATTGCCATTTTTTTTTTTATATTCCGGTGTCGGAATATTTCTTGGCATTCTGGGTCACTTGCGGATCTGCAAGAAACGAGTTGCATATAATGAAGGACATCCAGATTTGTTGCTATTTCTATATATAAAAAGAGGACCCATCTGCCATCATTAAGGACGTTATTGCTAGCCAGAATGGTTGTGGAGGATGTTGTCGCTGTGAAGGAAACTGTAAGGAGAAGGCGCTGTGATGTGTAAAGAGTAGAGCCACTGTTTCCATCGTGTAATGCAAAGGAAGAAAGTTTTTTTTTTGTGTGAGGAATTTGTAATTTTCTTTTTACATTATTGAAGATTTGTATAATTATATAAATTATGAAGACCAATTAGGGAATAGAGTAGCATCTAAAACTAGTGGTCCTTGGTGTACTTCGGTGCTATAGGAACATATGACTAGCTTAAATATGTCTACGAGTCTGTTCAAAGCTGGAGATTATTGTTGTACTTCGATGCTTCAAAGTCAACAGTTACAGGTTACCTTGTGAGTTTGTAAGTGTGTAGAAAGGTCAGTCGTTTAACTAATTGCTGAAAACATTTCATACTTAGATCACTGTCCTATATAACTGTCGAAATTTGCTCTTCGGGGGAATTTCACAAATGGAAGTGTATCAATAAAATGGTTTAGTGTCGAGACTATCCTTCGGGAGGTCGAGAAGCGTCAGTTCTACAAAGAACGTCAAAGATGGTCAGAAGCAGGTGTACTTTAAATGAGTTGGAAGGTAGGCTCGAAGATGTGGAGAAAGAAAGAGCGGAGTCCAGAAGACTAGATCAAACATATGTGTATTCCATGTATTGTTTTTATACTATATTTGAAATGTAAGCATTAAAGGGAGGTATTAGAATAATGCTTCCATTAATGTAATGTGGAAGTTTAGAGTTGGTTTGAGATTTTGTAGGAGGTTGTTGAGATATTCTCTCAACCTCTATATCCATATTAGGAATAAGTTGGATCTAAGACCAACTATATAAATGTGTTGTAATTGAGTGCAAATCAGGGATAATTTTAAGGATGGAAAATTATCTTGAAGTTTAAAAAATTGGCGAATCTCACTAGTCCCTAATATGCAAACTATAAAATGTTTATTGATGTATTTGTAAAATTATTCAAATTTATAATGATATTATATATATTGTCTACATAATGTTGGCCATTTTTAACGTAAAATAATTTTATATTGTAAAATTTGGGCAAATAATTTTTATAAAAAAATGGAAATTGGCGAATCTTTTTTTGGAAAAACCATGGAAAATTAGCCCACCTACGAATATTAGCCCCTAAAATTTTCCATGGTGCAAATATAGAATACAATCTATTATTTTGTGTGTTAATCCTGTGCAATGACTCCTTCTCCAATTTCTAATAGAATAGATGAAGTATATATTTTGAAATAATTTATTTGTTTTACCTTTTACATGTGTATATGAGTAAAATTAGTGAAGTTACTAGTGGGAAATCTCAAAAAAAATTCTTATAACAAGGTTTTTTTGTAGAGTTTTTCACTAAGGTTCAATATGTCCAAAATGTTGAGAAAAGCATAAGTTGCTAATTTGAATTGTGATTCCATATTATCGTACTGAATATAATTTTGAAGAAGAATTAATTAATAATCTCTACTTGCCCATTGGCTTGGGGATAATAAGGGGTGATCAATGGAAATCATTTTGGGCATTCCAAACAAAGCAATGGCTTGGTTAAATAGGAATAATGTTACGATGGTGTTGTTGTTCGAAAAGGCTGCCACAACCACAACCCATTTATTAAAAAAATCGAAAGAAACAATGATGTAATGGTTTCCATGACTTGCGGGGTTAAATTGCATGAAGTCAATGCCCCATTTGGCGAAAAGTTCAAAAATAACCATATGGTGAAATGGAGCAAGGTGAGTGTGCATCTTCCTAAAAAATATTTGACATGAGTGAGACTTTTGGATACCAGTAGTACAATCTTTAAAGATCAATGGCCAAAAATACCCGACATTGAAGATTTTCTGGGCGGTGGCAAGTCCAGACAGGTGACTACCACAAGCTCCAATGTGACAATTGTTTAGAACTCATTTAGTCTCATCATGAGTGAGACATATATGTAATACCGCATCAACTCCGTGGCGATAAAGGGAGTCAATGATAATAAAAGAGTGCCTAGAATGGGGGCATATATGATGACACTAATCGTAACACAGTGTAGACCGAAAATATTGAGTCTAGAGATATAAGAGTACATCTTCGTACTAGGGATCATATGAGCTATTGAGGAATAAGGAGTTATCAGGAAGTGGGTCCTCAACCGTAGTTTTTTTATCAAATCATAGTAACTCAAACATTTACTTGATAGTATATACAAATTCTTAAAGTGACAAATATTTTGATAGTTATAAACATTTCTCAAAAATTTAATTTATATCACTTTAGAGTAATAACAATAATCTGAGTGGGTTTGGAGTATGCTCTAAACAGGTTAAGGCCCAAGATCGAGAGGCCTTGCAGGAGTGAAAGTCTGCTCCCTTATGGACCACCAATGGGTCTGCCCCCTTATGGACCACCAATGGGTCTGCCCCCTTATGGACCACCAGTAGATTATTCCAGGTGACGTGGTTTTCTTTGAATAAAGGTGATGAGTCAACTTGCATTCACAAATAGTATCTAGAAATGGTTATCCTCAATGCTGGTTTGACAACTCAATTATGATAAATTTTCTCACCATATAAAAAATAAAAACATAACAATAATCAATATTGCGTAACTTGACCCATCTAAACCAACGTGACATTCTACATTTGTCACTTTTAAAAACAATCCATGACAATACGCGGCCCAACAACCAGTAGTAAAAGGAAAAGAGATACACGGTATCACTTAACTTGCATTTGACACATCAACCGAATGTAATTGAAGTTTGCTATGTTAATCGGTCTAAAGTTTGCTATGTTAATCGGTCTAAACGGTCCCTCTAACAACGCATTTGACACGTGGACCAAATCAGGAAGATTACAAGATGTCATTCACATTGCATTTGACACGTGGACCAAATCTGATTGAATTTAGTTTCCTTAATTGGTTTAAATAGTTCCTCTAGTAGCATTGAACTGGTTTACTCTCTTGGCAGGCCTGGAACGACGTAATTCATGGCGTCATGTGGTGCCCACTTTGACTAATGACTCGTGAGTCGGTATTTTATGTGTTAGAAGCCAATAATTCAGATTCGAAGAACTTAATGGGGGCACCAAACGATGAATTTCACTTCTTAGTTCAACGGATCATCTTCATGGATCGTTGATTATTTTATACATCATTTACTCCACGTGAAACTCTTATCATTTATGGGAAGAAAGCGGCGGCGGTCTTGCTTTTTTCCTATTAAATTTTAGCTAAAATTAAGTAACATAATTATTTAGAAAAAGACAAAAACATGTAACATTTAAAGTGCATCCAAGAGTGAAACCTTTGACCGTCTTTACTATTTCGATTCACAATGAATGAGATTTATATCACTAAAATTTAAGATTCCAAAAATTCCCTACCAAATTTTAGCCAAAATTAACCAAGATAGTTATCCAGAAAAAGACAAAGACATGTAACATTTAAATTGTGTCTAGGGTGAAACTCTTTAACTGTCTTACTATCTAAATTAGATGAGATTTACATCACTAAAACTTAAGATTTCAAAAATTCCCTACCAAATTTTAGCCAAAATTAATCAACATAGTTATCAGGAAAACTACAAAGACATGTAAGATTTAAACTGCATCTAGGGTGAAACTCTTTAACAAACTTTACTATTTAGATTCATAGTGGATGGAATTTACATCACTAAAACTTAAGATTCCAAAATTCCCTCCCAAATTTTAGCCAAAATGAACCAACATAGTTATCTAGAATAGGACAAAGACATTTAACAATTAAAGTTAAACTTGATGGATGAAATTTACATCACTAAGACCTAAGATTCCAAAAATTTCCTACCAAATTTTAGCCAAAATTAACCAACATAGTTATTCAGAAAATGACAAAGACATGTAACATTTAAATTGCATCCAGGGGTGAAACCCTTTAACAATCTTTACTATTTAGATTCAAAGTGGATGAGATTTACATCACTAAAACTTAAGATTCCAAAAATTCCTTACCAAAATTTAGCTAAAATTAACCAACATAGTTATCCAAAAAAAGACACAGACATGTAACATTTACGCTGCATCCAAGGGTGAAACCCTTTAACAATCTCTACTATTTAGATTCATAGTGGATGAGATTTACATCACTAAAACTTAAGATTCCAAAAATTTCCTACCAAATTTTAGCCAAAATTAATCAACATAGTCATCAGGGAAACTACAAAGACATGTAACATTTAAACTGCATCTAAAGTGAAACCCTTTAACAATATTTACTATTTAAATTCATAGTGGATGGGATTTACATCACTAAAACTTAAGATTCCAAAAATTTTCTATCAAATTTTAACCAAAATTAACCAACATAGTTATCCAGAAAAAAACAAAAACATGTTACATTTAAACTGCATTTAGGATGAAACTTTTGAACTGTTTTACTATGTAAATTCAAAATGATAAAATTTACATCACTAAAATTTAACATTCCAAAAATTCCCTACCAAATTTTAACCTAAATTAACTTACATAGTTATCTGAAAAAAAACAAAAACATATAAAATTAACTTACATAGTTATCTAAAAAGACAAAAACATATAACATTTAAACTGCATCTAGAATAAAATTCTTTCTTTAACTTTTTTTTCCTTCGGATATGTATTATATATTTATTGTCTTATGCAGACATAAGTGGAGTAGGAAGAAGAACGCAAGTGGCCAAAATGCTCAACAGCCTGATTGCATTTCATTATTTCAACTTTTCTGTGGCCCCTTTCCTGGAGCTTGCCTGTCTCGGTATTTATAAATTCGAAGCAATAAGTTGAATGGGATACTGCAGTCCTGCCTCCCATTGCTGCGCTCTGCTCGGCACTCAGCAGGTTTTCATTTCATGGAGATAGGTTATTAGATTAGCTGTTATGCGCAGAGAGGTATAGAAACCTTTCAAGTCTGCAAGTTTCCATTAAATTAGAGCAGCCCCCTTACAGAGTTTAATTGATGCTTGGTGGATGCGAGGCCGCCCTCTGGGCATCTGCTACAGCCAGCGCGCTGAGCGATTGTGATCATTATTGCTCTGGTGATGTTCTGTTGCCTAGGGTTCTTCTCCCCCACCCTCTGTTTTTTCTGAAGGCTCAGTATTATAGATACCGGAGATTGAGGTGAACTGAGACCAGAGCGACTGCCTGCTGTCTTGTGTGGTTAGAATTAAATATTTTATGGAGAAAAAGGGGAAAGCGTCGGTGAACAGACCGAATCCAAGCAATGGAGCACTGCATAGACATGGTCACATGAACAGCTCTGCGACAGCAGGCTGTGTTCATGGCATTCCCAAACAACAAGATGAGCAAAGCTTGCGCAGATCTCGGAGCTTCTGTGGGCGCCCTTTTCAAACAGAAAAGTCAGGGGAAGTTTCATCTTCTTCATCAGCAAAATCTAAAAAGAATGCAACATCGATGATGAGAAGGCCCAAGACACATCCAGAGCTTCTCAATCGGGACCCTGCCCCTGTTTTAATGAGCAATACAAAGATGAATACCCCTGTGGAAGCATTGAGTGCGAATAAGTTGCTGGTGAATGTGACGGTTGAGCGGAGCAGTGGCCCGCTGCGTTTATTGCTATCTAAAGATGCAACAGTGGAGGATGTGATTAAAGCTACCTTACTTCTTTATGCCAAGGAAGGTCGTCAGCCTCTTCTCAGCAAGGATCCCACTTCCTTTGGTCTCCATTACTCACAATTCTGCATCGACTGTAAGTACTTTACTCTGTTTTTGTCCTGTAAAACCCCATTAAATTCAATTCAGATACAAATTTGCATTTGGAGGATCTTTAATTTGTAGAGAAAGAGCTGGATTTGAATCTGTAAAGAAATAGCTCTTCGTAATGAATCAAATGCATATTTTGGGTGGATTTGTTTTGAATCTATTTTGGGTTTACCTTATTCTAAGCAACCTATGTGATTCATGATTCAGATCTGACTTAACCATAAAAATATTCTATGAATATTTTTGCAGGTTTAAATCTGGCTGATAAAGTCAAGGATTTGGGTTCCCGCAATTTCTTCTTGTGTTCAAAGCCGAAAGCAAAGGAGAGCTCTGGACTAAGCTTCCAGAGCGGAGAAATAGCTGTTACAGATCGCTCATGCTCATCTCCATTTTCATGTGGAAATAAGATTCAGAATATTTCAGGAATAACAGAGCCGTGGTACAGCAAGCTTATGCAATGCCTTCTGTTACCACCTTGATGGATTCGGATGCCTTCCTACAGAGCCCCCGCCCGCCTCTCTCTGTGTATATAGACGGTCAAAGAAGATGCGTTATGTTTAGGCGAGTGGTGTTCCCCTTGACTGCATCTTTCTTCATTCTGCAATGGCGGTAGTGCTGAAGAATATCCACAAATGTTGACCATCCGTTCCATCATCGTTATTCTTGCCATAATATCTGTCTTATTGAAAAAATTTCTACTCTGTGTGAACTGGTTTTTTCCGTAAAATAATGTGTTAAAGACATCAAGGTAACTTAGGTAACTTGTTATATATTTTGTACATATGAATATAGGTTGTTGGAGATTTCTGAAATTGAATTGTATAATATTTGTAATCGGTTTAATATTTAATATTTAATATTTTGATTAGTAATTTTATTCATCATTAAAAAAAGAAGAAGTTAAATTAAGGTTGAAATGAAGTGAGCGGTATGACTATTAATTTATTTTTTTTAACTAAATTTGTGGTGAGTTGTTTTTAGTGCGATTTTTTGGAAATTTGTCTGGTAGATTTTTTTGATTTAATTTCTTTAAAATTTGACAGAAAAAAAAGAAAGTTAAATTAAGGTTGAAATGAAGTGAGCGGTATGACTATTAATTTATTTTTTTAAACTAAATTTGTGGTGAGTTGTTTTTAGTGCGATTTTTTGGAAATTTGTCTGGTAGATTTTTTTGATTTAATTTCTTTAAAATTTGACAGAAATTTATTAAAATCACAAGCTTGATGGGTAACCACTGCACAATTGAAATACCCTAGAGTTTTTCAAGATGCTGAATCTATATATTCAATCAAAAAACAAATTTAAATAACATAAATCAAAATTTCGCCTTAATTTTTTCTACCAAATTTCAACACCAAAAAATCCAAAAAATCACAAAAAAAAACAACTCCTAACAAATTAGATTAAAAAAGTATCAATTTAAACAATTATAAGCCTATGTAAACTTGCTCCTGATATGATCGACTTCTGAATCACTTTCCTAATTGCATTTCACGCAAAACGAGATCGGTAAGGAGCGATAACGATTTCCATTTAAAGCATAGATTAGTTGTCTTATTATCTGGCAAAGTATTATCCATTCAGTACTTGTCCCAATTGCTCAAAAACTGTTTGGGTAATTTCCAATGCATTGCTGAATTATAGCTATGGTTGTTGTTTGATATATGATTCAATGGGAATCTCATTTTGAAATCATACACTTTTATATTTCTCTTCTCTCTTTTAAATCTTTTTGAGGATTATATGAAAATCATATTTTAATATATTTTTTTATAGTCAGTGATTATTTTTTTTTCATTAATTTTGCATAATTATTTGACCTTTTTCTTAATTTATTTTGATTTAAACAAATTAAATTATCATTTTTAAATAATAGAATTTATTCCCTGCTCCATATAACAAGATGCCTTCTCATTAGACATAAAACAAATTGTTTTTAAATCACTATCTTTATTGAGTTTTCTCCCCTACATTATAGGAAATGACTTTATAGAAGGAATGAAGTTTTTATTCAAAAAATTAGATTGTTTCTAACAAACCATATTTTTTAGATCATTATTAATGGAAGGGCCTTAAAATCCTTTGTTTGTGGATTCTCTACCCATTTCCCCAATAGAGTCCCCTCATCAAACATTTTTCAATCATGTTAGTACCTCCTCTTCTAGCCACACTTGTTTTGAATAGTCACAATCCATTATCAAATGACCATTTCACTCATCATTGAGTTTGAAAATAGCACACACTTGTTTTGAATAGTCATAATCCATTATCAAATGACCATTTCGCTCATCATTGAGTTTGAAAATAGCACATCTGCCAGATCCCTCCCAATTCCTCTTATGTAATCTATCCCAAATCAATACTTTGTTCATCAATAGTTACCACATAAACAAGTTATTTGTTTTATAATAACATTTCGACTTTCAAATATAGTGACACCATTATTGAAGTTCTCTTCTTCCTTTTGCTACTTAAAAACATATATTTAAGCCTAGGTGTGGAAACCCATGGAGGAGAAGAAGACCAAGCTAGCTCATATGCTCTTAGATTTTAACATGACTCATTTATAAACTTGATAAAAGAACCTTTCCATAAATCTACTTCTTGCCTATGAAGTCCAACTTGTTCATCATAATTCATACCTACCTCCATATCGAAGTTGTAAGTGGATCTACAATGTGGGAAAGAATGTAGAAACTTATCTCCAATAGTTATGGAATAATTTTTTTTGATAATAAGTGGTATTTTCCATTCACAACCCATGCATCCTCCTCAATTCGAATCAATGTCTGCTCACCCACTTTACAAGTTCCCCCCCTACTCCAATTTAAAAAAAAAAACCTTCACAATTGCCTTCCATGTCATTAGAATATTATGCTTAAATTTGTCAACCCTCCCTATTCAATCTTCAACTGCGTCCAAATAAAAGTATTTTTGAATCTCTACTTAAGTAAAAACCTGAAACTTATCCTTCAAAGGGCTACTGCAATTTCAGTGATGCCAAAACTAGTGCTTGATTGATCTTCTTCTTCAGCTCCTCAAAGGCCCTATGCTAATATTTTCCCCACTTAAATCACTTGCCACTTGTTTGGCATGGAGTGGTGTTTCTACCACTGAAAATGACGCTATGAATTTCCACAAGTATTGTGCCACCCCAACAAAACTTCGAACCTTTTAAACATTAGTAGGAAACAACCATTTCATGATGGCCTCCATCTTTGAAGAATATGTCTTCAGCCCTCTTCCACCTATCACATATCCCAGATACACCAAAGATTGTTGTGCAAAGTCACACTTCTTGAGATTTGATATTCAACTAATGCTTCTTTAAAGTCTCTAGCACCTGCATCAAATGTGAGATGTGTTCCTCCCATGTAGTATTGTATACCAATATATCATCCAAATAAACTATTACAAATGAATCTATAAAACGGCGCAATATATCATTCATTAACCTCATTAACATAGTTGGTGAATTGCATAGGTTAAATGGAAAGACTAACTACTCATGCAAACCTTGCTTAGCTTTCAAGATGGTCTTCTAAGTATCTTCTTATTTGGCTCAAACTTGGTGATATCCAAACTTTAATTCCATTTTGGTCGTATTTCACTTCTTTCAATAGATCTAGTAGATCATCTATTTTGGGCAGGGGGTACCTATTCTTGAGTGTAATTTTCTTCAACACCCTATAATCTATACACATTCGCTAAGTCCCATCCTTCTATCGAACAATGATGATGAGTGACTCACATTGTGATGTACTCAGTCGAATGATATATTGTCCTAGTAGTTGTTGCAACTACTTCTTTACCTCACTTGCTTTTATAACAAACTATTTGTATAGTCTAATGTTTGGAAATGGGGAGTCTGACAATAGTTGGATCTCATGTTCCACTTCCCTCTTAGGTGGTATCCATTTAGGCTCTTGGAACCCCTCCATGTATGCTTGTCGCAACTTTTATAGTTGTTGTTTTTGTTTCTTCGTACACCCCTATAGGGATACCATGTCTTTCACTGGCTCTTCTATACATCGATTTTCTCTTAAAAACAGTAAAACATTCTTCTTGCTAGAATTGATCAGTTTCTTAGCTTAATTAGCACTTACTAGCAAAATTTTGCACTTGCCCATGTGTGCATTGATGGTCAAAGATTTTCCATCCTGGATGATGCGTTATTGGTTGGCTCTCCACATGAAGATTGCATCCCACAAGTACATATAGGTACTGCCAAACACCACTCCACATAAATCAAGAGGAACTACATCTAATTCTACTTGATCAATAAAATCAACATTGAAAACTAATCTATTTTTTCACTTTGACAGCTAATCTAATTTTGCATTGTTTGGTTACCTTTATTTCTGCTTCTTTATTTATCCATCCCAATGGATATGGGTTTGGATGATCACAAATTTCCAATCCCAATTTGTTGACCAACTCTATTACAATGAGATTCACTTGTGATATTGGGTAAAACATAGCATTAATCTTTGTCTTCTTGACCTATATCTTTATGTGGAAGAATCTGGTCATTTCCTTCTCTTCCTGTTGTTGAATTCTACTCAGATTCACCTCCCTGTGTTCTGATGTACAGGAAATCTTCTCATCTATGTCAGAGCTACTTTCAACCTAGTTGCTTGAATAAGTGGCCAAGGGTGAACCAAGTTCGAGTGAGTGTTAAATTGAGGAATTGAAGTCTCAATTGAGAGTTGGAACAAGAACAAGGGAATCGAGGTTTGGTTGATAGTGTTGGAATAAGAACAAGGGGTGAATCAAAGTCTAGATGAGACTTGGATGAGGTGTCAAATCTTGGAATTGGATGAATGACTAAGGGTTGAGGCCAAAAGTGCATTGAGTTGTTGTAAGGAATTTTTCCACACTTATATATATAACATTTTTGGGTGTTAGGTTTAAATTCTACTAATGACTTAAAACATTTAAAGAGATATAGTCTTTTAGTACAACCAACGTGGACATACAATTAGGAAGACAAATGTATATGTAAATTTAGGTAAAATATAAAATTCTACTAATGACTTAAAACATTTAAAGAGGTATGATCTAAATTTAATACAACCAACGTGGACATACAATTAGGAAAACAAATGTATATAAAAAATTCAAACATTTTTGTTTAATAACTTTTAAAATAAGATGTACTTAATTTTTATTTTAAAATGATATTTAAACAAATATCATAAAAAAATTATAAAAAATTAAATATTTATAACAATTAAATCT
The DNA here is from genome assembly GCA_034641835.2 of Pinus albicaulis. Lineage (NCBI taxonomy): Eukaryota > Viridiplantae > Streptophyta > Pinopsida > Pinales > Pinaceae > Pinus > Pinus albicaulis. Next base: position 1,447,507,955 of record CM076572.1, on the reverse strand, counting down.
TTTTTTTACATTTTTATTTACAATATTTAAATTTCAAATTAATATTTATTAATATTAAAAATATAAATTAAATTTAAAATTCCCTATATCAGAAACGTGTTCCCAAATTCATATTTTTTTAACATTCAAACTTCCAAAAAAAATTCAGTTTCGACCACTATTCAATTCATTCACTTCCTAAACTTTTAAAAATATGGTAATCGATGACTATTGTGAATAGGTATACATTAGTTTGATAAATGAAGAAAATGTTATATATATATATATATATTTCATGAAATAAATATGTTTAATAATATATATTTATCTGATATACATCAATCATATTTACTAATGTAATAGTAATATTATACTATAAATATAAATAAATATCCATCATTCCACATATATGATTCTTGAATATCCATCCACATATATGATTTGGTTGATTGTTGACATGAAATCTCTAAAAACACGTATACAACCTTCGTTAGTTTCACAATGGGGGAATGAATTATGATAGCGGTCATCACTCAACTTACATTTGACACGTAAAGTGAATATAGTTGAAGTGAGTGTTGTCTCAATTGGTAGGCCATAGCAAGTTTCAATTATACATGTTTTTTTAAATTATTATTTATTATGATGATGTCAAGTGCTTCTCACTTTGATTGCTAATAGAAAGAGGACACGACGGGTGAGTTGCCATTTTGACGTTTGTAAACATTTGGTCGATTTTAGTCGGTGAATAAAGCTTGATGTCATGTTTATTCGTCCAAGGCAGACAATCTGATGATGTTGTTGGAGGTGAATCTCCTCGATATCCTTGTGAATTTGTGCTAAAATAGAGGTTTTCTTTGGATCTCCTCTGATCTATTGAACAATGACAATGGCTTTAGCTAGTAAACACTTTATAGTCCAGTAAATATGGATAGACTGCTTGAATAGTATAGTGACACTCTGCCTCTAGTGTTCCCCGAACATGTCAGCATCGGATCCATCTCGTCATCAGGGATGTCTTCCTCTACTTTAGTTTTAAGGTCTTGTTCCCATCTAAAAATCAAAGATTTTACATGGCTAGGCTCCCTTCTCCATAGGCCTGGAAGAGGTTCTGCATAATTTCCTTCCCCTTTTTCTAGGCCCCACTTGTTCCTTTCCTTTGTCCTTGCCCTCTTTTTTCCCAGACAATGCTTTCACCATTTTTGTTTGAGGCTAGTCTCCCACTAGCCGAACGTTCACCTGCATCCACACCGGTTCTCCGACGTGCAATGGCTCGACGGGTGAGATATGCTAGGAATACTTGCAGAAGGAAACAAAATAACAATGTTAAATCTAAGACTTTTGTTATCCATAATGTAGACGAGTGTCTTTTCTGAAAATTAATCATTATAATAGAAGATTTGTCGATGTTTAACCGCCTAATGTGATTCATCTTCACACAAGGTGGGGAAACAAATCAATCCCCCCGTGAATAAATAGTAGAGATGCATCATTATCCGGGAAATACGTTAAAAACTAGCCGTTAGGACTAAAGAACTAATCGTTAAGAACTAGCCATCGAAAGTTAGTTACTAACTAAAAATACAATAATAAATTAATTAATTAAATTAAATATTTTATTAAAATAATAAATTAATTAATTAAATTAAATATTTTATTAAAATAATAAATTAATTAATTAAATTAATGATTTTACAAAAAAGGGTTAAGAAGTTTTTATATAATAATAAAATGTAACAAAGATTAGAGAGGGTAAAATTTTAATGATAAATTAATAATAAATTTTTAAAAATAGGTTAATATATAAAGAGATAGGAAGAGTTAGAAATTATAATTTAATAAATAAATAAAGATAAAAGTAAAGTAAAAAAAGAATCAATTAGTTTATAGATTAATAAGATTAAATAATAATTAAATAATAATAATAATAATAATTTATTTTTTTAATTAGTTAGAAATTGAATATATATATAAATAAAATAAAGGTATAAATATATCAATAAATATAAAAATAAACTCAATTATCTAGGAGAGAGGGATAAATTAAAAAAGGGGTAATTTATAAAGAAAAAGGGAGGGGTGAATTATTATAAAAAGACAAAATGAGGAGCATAAATAATAAATAAAAACAAAAAGGAAATGAAATAAATTAATTTAATAAAAATATAAATTAATTGATTAGAAAATTGAAAATACATAAATAAATTTTTAAACCAAATTAGAAAAATTACCTAGCAAGAGCTGGGATTCAACTCTTACTTAATTTCCAATCATCATCTTGGTTGAGATTCTTCGCATGTTGTTTGATTTCGATCACCTCCATCAATTTCCTATGGTGGAAGTGATCTACTTTGTCAACGACTTTGGAATCTTCAATACAAACATGGTGACATGATCTTTCCACATACTCAACAAGAGCTGAGGTAAGGGACCGATTGTGCCTAATATCTGCAGCATGCTCCCGGATTCTCTGCCTAATGGATTGACATGTTTCTCCAATATAAGGAGTTCCACATGAATAAGGAATCATATAAACCCCTTTCATGTCCTTAGGTTCGATAGGTTCCTTAACAGACCTAAGAGAATTTCTAATAGTGCAGAGAGGCTTGAATAGGAAGAGACATTATTTCTTCTAAGGACATGGGAAATTTTTTCCGTTGTCCCTTGGATAAATGGGAGATGGACCTTAGAGATGGGATCCACCCAAGTAGATTTCCCACTCAATCCTTTATAAGCCTTTCGAAAGGCTTTAAGACCTTGAGATCTATTGTAACCATTATTTTCAAAAATGTCAATAATATGGGACTTCTCTGATTCCAAGGACTTGTCATCAAAGATTATATGAGCACGAGTCACAAGAGTGCACATGACACCAAATTTCTGAGCCAAAAAATGATGAGAACCCGCATGGAGGTACTGTTCCGTGTAGGTTTTCTTGCAAAAAACTTGGTGAGATATGGAACCATCTGCATTTCTTGAGAGAAGGATGTCGAGGAAAGGGAGACAACCATCAACTTCTACTTCCATCGTGAATTTGATGGAATCAGAAAGCGAATTCAGGTGTCCAAGGAATAGATCTAATTTCTCCCGACCATGGGGTCAAATGACACAATATCATCCATGAACCTATTCCATTTCCTAGGGCGGAATTTAGCAGAGGCGAGGGCCTTCGATTCAAAGTCCTTCACAAATAAGTTAGCAACAACAGGGGAAAGAGGGGATCCCATCACAACACCACAGGTTTGCTCATAAAACTCACCTTGAAAACTGAAGAAGGTCAATGTGAGGCAGAGGCTAACCAATTTAGAGGTGTCTTCGTCAGAAATCCTTTTAGTGATGTCAATGGCTTCCTGGATGGGGATTTTGGTGAATAAGGACACAACATCAAAGCTAAATAAAAGCTCACCATGCTTCAGCTTGATTTTCTTCCACTCCTTGATAAAGGAAGTCGAGTCCTTAACAAAGGAATCGGTTCGACCTACAAGGGGTTTAAGCTTCTAGGCTAAGAATTTAGCCAAATGATAAGAAGGACCGCCTATTGTGTTAGCAATAGGTCTTAACGGGGTCCCCGACTTATGAATCTTTGGGAGACCATAGATCTGGGGGGTAAGGGGATTGATCTCAATAAGCCTCCTAGAGAGAGGATTGAGAGAATAATCTGACTTGATGGCAAGGGAAACATCATTGCAAACCGACTTAAGCGGATTCTTTTTAAGCTTAACATAACTACCACTATTGGACATATGGTCAACCATCTTGCTGACATAGTCAGATTTATCCAAAATGACTATGGCCCCACTCTTGTCCGCCTTAAGGATGGCAATGTCAGGGTTGTCCCTTAAGGATTTAAGGGCGATAAATTTAGGTTTACTCAAGTTCCTTTTTGGAGGCTTGGCCTTTTAAGAATAATGGAGCAATCATGCCTAATGGTCTCCTTAACATTATCTGGAAGATCCTTGATGCCATATTCAATGTTACAAATAATGTCATCCCCGGGAATCTTCTTCGGGGCGAGGGAAAAATTAAGCCCTTTATTAAAGAGACTAAAAGCAGAGGAATCAAAGGATAAACTAGAAAGATTAATTACGTTTTTACAATCGTTGTTAATCATAGAATTATTATTAGCAAAGCAATTATTATTAATAGAGAGGTCCTTTTTAACCTTGTTTTCAACATTATCAAACTTATTATAAATATTATTGTTATTCATAATATATTTAACCATAATTATGCTTTCCTTTATAGCATTATTTTTAATGTCTATGTTAATGTTATCATTATTCAAATTATTATTATCAATAAAGCTCCTATTATAAAATTGAGTTTATTTTATAGCATTATTATTAATAATTATGTTCAAATTAGAATCCAAAAAATTATCATTATTGAAATTATTGTTATTCATAAGAGTACTTTTATCAAAATCTGAATTATTGTTATTGGATTGAGATTGAATTAGATCCAATTGGAAGGGCCAATTGTTACCATCGGAATTGGAAACCATCGACTTACCAGAGGAGGAAGCCACCACTGAATCCAGAGCGGAATTGTTGTAATTTGAAAAGATGTTGGAATACCCCAAGCTTGGAACTGAGGTTGGGCTAAAGGAAGACGAAGCACGCAGAGGGAATGAAGGGGAAAGATGATGCAGGACGGACGAAGTCATGTTATCTTGCTTGTTGAGGGTCACCACCCCCACCATTTTCTTAATATTTTGTTCATCTATCCAGGTTCCTTTGTCCCTGGAAATGTTTATATTTGGAGCTAGAAAACATTCTAATGATGTTTTTGTAGGTGAATCTCCTGGATATCCCTGCGAATTTCTGCTAAAATGGAGGCTACCTTCGGATCTCCTCCGATCTCTTGAACAATGACAATTTATTTAGCCAGTAAACACTTCATAGTCCAGCAAATATGAATACCAAGAGAGCACACAAAGGAATCAAGTGAGCACAAAAAGGAATCAACCCCCACTCTTGGGTCACTATCTCATGTGTAACCAGCTTCAAAAATAGAAGAAAAGAGATATAAACGCTTTAGAAATAAGCCACTTCGAGGGGGAAACCTCCAATACATTACATAAATGAACAATTCTTGGATGATACAATTTACAAAACCTCCTTTCTATATATAGGAGTCCATGGGGTCATAATGTAATCCTAGTGGGCCACAATGTAATCCTAGCCGACCTAACAATAATAATTTAAGGGCACAATAATAACAATATGGGGGTTACAGGGGTACAATAATAACAATAAGGGGGGCTACACTAACATAATAAGGGGCTACACTATTAATATAGGGACTTAACATGCCCCTCTCCTTCAAACAAGCGTTGTCCTCAACGCTTGATTATTTCTTGATGCTTCTGTATAAAATTCTCATCCTCCCATGTGGAATCTTCTACAGGAAAGTTCTTCCACTTGCTGAGATACTCTGAAATTGATCGTACTTGTAAAGTTCTTGTTTTTGTGACTGCTTCAGAACTTCTTTCGATGTGATGTTGATATTCTTGTTGTTTCATTAGATTCTGCACCAAAGTTAGGTTATCCTTTGAGAGTTGGAGAACTTGTTGTTGATGCTCGATGTCATATTCCACTAATTTATCATCCATATTAGCTATTATTTTATCCTTCAAACCATCCAAGTTAGCCTCCATTTCTTCTTTTAAACCATCTATGTCATCTTCGGTTGCTCTTCGTAAGATCGAAATTTGTTGCACTTGGTACCGTAATTTTGATATCTCATACTGCAATTCTTCCACTTCATGCATCATAGTATAGATTTATGAGGGCTTAATGGGTATTGAGTTATTTTTAGGAGGCATTTCAGAATGAAATACTGAAATATATGCTCAATAGGCCCTTGGAATCACTTCAAATTGATTCTTCAAACAAGACTTATGCAATTCGGAAAAAAAATACACACCTTTTACTTGCTTTGAGGAGCTCGATATTGAAATTGAATTATCTCTGTAATTGAAAATCTTCAATATCTTAAATTCACACTGAAGTAGCCCTCTGAATTATCTTTTAATGCCACAGTCCAACACCTGGATTTGATTCTCCAAGACAAAGTTGTGTCCAATCTCCCACAATGACCTAATTATGGACCTGTTCTGTGATGAATTTGTATGACTTCTCCAGTTGTCACTGCTTTCAACTCTTTTTGTATCTGAAATTGATAGCCAAGAAACGTCAATCTGTGTACTTGCGACCACTTTTTACGGCACTTCAATCCGATGCCCAGAGAGAGAGTTATTGAACTTTTCCCACGATCACCTCTTTGAGATGCAATTCAGGAGCCTGAAAAAGCACTACCTTCCACAGATCATATCTCCAAAAATATTGTGAACCAAGCTCTGAAATTTTTTGATGAATTTCCTCAGGATTTCAGCTTCGTACCATACAAATTTTAGATTCAGACCCTTCGTAGAAACAATTTTATAGCGAAAATTCCACGATGACCTTTTTAGGAGCTTGAAAAAAGACCTAACTTCCACAGATGATATCTCTGAAAATATTGCGAACCAAGCTCTGAAATTCTTAGAACATCTTCCTTAGGATTTCAGCTTCGCACCCTAAAACTTTCAGCTTCTGAAACTTCGTAGAAAAAAATTTATAGCGAAAATGCCACGATGACCCGTTTGGAGCAGCGAAACCCTAGAATCCCAAGCTTTGATACCAAATGTTGTGTAACCAGCTCCAAAAAGAGAAGAAAAGAGATATCAACGCCTTAGAAATGTGCCTCTTTGAGGGGGCAACCTCCAATACATTACATAAATGAACAATTCTTGGATGATACAATTTACAAAACCTCCTTTCTATATATAGGAGTCCATGGGGCCATAATGTAATCCTAGTGGGCCACAATGTAATCCTAGCCGACCCAACAATAATAATTTAAGGGCACAATAATAATAAAATGGGGGTTACAAGGGTACAATAATAACAATAAGGGGGTTACACTAACAACAATAAGGGAGTATACTAGCAATATAGGGACTTAACACTATCCCTGAAATTGTGCAGAGAGGGAAGAAGGATTTTAATTTGCCTATAAATTTCCACCATGAGAAGAACAAAATGAGAACACGTTGTTATGTTGGCCAAATTTCCCATGAGAAAACCAGTAGTGTGTGATCCGAAGCAACAATAGAGTTAGAGGATTTGGTTTTTAGCCACCCAACAACTCCAATCCCTTAGGAGAAGAGAGAGGCCTTGCAAAACCAACTCAAGGGTAAAGCCATCCTTGCATTGGGTCTTAGAGCTCCATAGCTCTAAGGATCCTTTGGCAAGTATGTAACGTTCTACCTTTCTTTCCTAATAGCGATCAATAAGAGGGGATTATTCCAGCATTTGTATTATTTTCTCGTTTGACTCATTTGCGCTTGTGTTTTTGTTTTATTATAGTTGTGTTTCTTCTTCTTATTTTCAGCATACTATGTTCCATAATTTAGTGTGTTTTATATGTTAGCATGTGTTCACTAACCAACTAACCATTTTTTCTGCCTGTGACCATTGCTTGTAGGTTGCAACCATTCCTACCAAGCACTGGTGGTTTATTACACTTGTGCACTAAACACACCACAACAATCATCATCATTGTTACCTTTAAACAACAATTTCTTCCTTAAATTAGTTGAAAAAAAAGAGACCACCAAATTACCTTTGTTTTGGCATCATGTGAACATACATTGTTGTCGTGGTTTCGTTCAGTCCATCTGTTGGCTCTACTGTTTTAGATATTCTAATATTCTTCCTCTCCTAGGAATATAGTTCTACTTTCCTCCCAAAGTAGAAATTCTCTCCATACCCTCAAAGAAAATTATTGTTCTTTCTCTTTCTCCAAGAGCCCAATCCATACAACTTCAATATAAATTGAAAATAAAAACATATTTACCTCATTCATATTTCCAAACCTGAATTGTTGTTGTTAGTTTTTGTAGCTTCAGATGTGTTCTAGCCACAATATTTGGCATAGAGGCAGAATACATGTATTCTCCAATACCCAGAAATCGTTTCTACAAATTCCACCTAGAGACAACTTAATTAAATTAATTAGTCTGTTTTTAATATTTCCTAAGTCTAAACTTAGGAATGATTAATCAAAAGGAATTAATTAAGTCATGGTGAGAATTTTCTAGAAAAGTGCATGGATCAATTTCTAGTTAATCCTAGCCATAGATTAAGATTTAATCGTGGTCGTTGAAGTCTCAACAAAGGATTATAAGAAGTCAATGGGGCTTGGAGAACACCCACAAAAATTTTTGAGTACTCAATTTTTCTAGGAAATCGATCTCCAGAGTACCAACATTCAGTTGTCAGAGGTGATTCGGTGAGGTCGAAGCAGTAAGAGAGAGGAAGAGATAGTGAGGTCAGAGGAAGATTTTCCAGATCTAATGAATACATTTCAGAGAGGAAATGATTTCCACAGAGAGGCAACATAGAGCTTTCTTGGGTAGATTATGTTTTTCTGTGGAGAAGGAGGAATTTTGAGTCGGGAAGCTAGGCAAAGGGTCCAAAGGCAAAGAGTATCAGTCTTCCAAACAGTAGCTGATGAGATAGCAAGAGGAGACGTAGTTCCAAGCTTGTGGAACCCAATAACTATGTAGGTTGATGCAGTGACTGCACAGAGGGAGAAAGGAGCAACTCAATTCGAGCTGAGGTCGGTGTCAGATCACTCGTGGAGTGAGAAATTTTCTCACGAGTTTTATTGCCAATCATTTCTCTATTTTGGATTTCTAGATTAAGCATCCATAGATTGTACTCATAAGTCACTAACGCTTAATATAAAAACCCTTAGCTACTGCACCGGTTTTCTCGAGTTGGGTTTTTCAGGGGACATAGTCCAAAAATAATGATCTCATATTGTGTGTGTGCATCTATTTCTTCCAACGTTTTTATTTCTTCTACGGTATTTGTTTTGTGAAGGTTGCATTGTATTTGTTTCGATATTTTCTGTAGCACACAACAAATAATTTTTTTAATTAAATTAACAAATAGAATAAATAACATCAGTTTCTACAATAGGATTTGGGATTCCCGAATTTTCACATGGTATCAGAGCGAAGATAGCAAGTCGGAGAGCTCATTAGCAGAAGGGAAGAGGAATTTCATAGCTCTACGTAAGAGCAGTTCGAAACCATCGGAGGCAGCGCAGTTCCTTTGGCCAAGAGGGTCAATTTTTGAGGAAATATCGATTTCTCTGAGAGAGCGAGAAAGAAATCATATTTCTCCAAATCGAGGATTACCAGAGGGAGAGAGGGCAGTAGTATTTTTCCTTGTAGAGCATATATCCAACTAGACGCAGTATTTTGCAGCAATTTCTAGTACAAAATAGTGTCAGGAGGAAGAAAGAGCACATAGTGAGGGGAATTTTCCTTAGGGGACTTCTAGCTTCAGAAGTTTGATTTCTCATAGCATATCAGTAGTCGTTGTGAGTATATTTACTCACTCGAGCAGGGAGTGCGTAGAGCCTAGCAGCAGTTGAGCAAAAGAGAAGAGGATGATTTTGACTTATTTTGTTGAGATGGCAACAGTTGAGTTGCGAGATTAGGATAGGTTGGGCGAAGCATCCAACTATGTGATATGTAAGGCAAGGATTTTATTCCTTCTCGATGAGTACGATCTCAAGGCATACATCAATAACGTGGTGGTTGTCCCCACGGATCTATATCAGTTGAAAGTGTATAAGAAGGAGATGGAAACAATGAATATATTGATTCTTGATGGGGTTCGAGATCATGTAGTAACACATATAGCTGGAAAGGACACTACCAAGCAGATGTGGCATTCTTTCGCCATGCTATACCAGGGATCTTCCTTGAAATGGAAGATGTATTTGGAAGAGAAGTTTAGATGCATATATATGCAGAAGGAGGAGCGCATATACCCCTTCCTCACCAGGCTTCAGGAGGTCTGTGACAAGATGTTAGTTGTAGGGTCAGCACCTTAACCCATGGAGCTAATGCGATTAGCTCTCAATAGTGTTTCTAAGGACTGGAAATTCTTTGTACAGAGGTAGACACAAGTTTCCACAGTGGTATAGGATATGGGCTAATTTGCAGGAGGAGGATATGAGGTGATATTTGGTGAAGAGAACCATCATTGGTAGCAGCAGCAGTAGTGGGATGAAGCAGGTGAAGGAAGAAGAGAATGTTTCTCTTGCATCAAAGGGGAAGAAAGAGCATTGTTGGAAGAAGAAGGATCCTTTGAAGGTCAATTGATTTAGGTACCACAACACTCAATGTCCTCTCAAAAAGAAGGACAAGGAGGAGAAGCAGGACCAACAAGATGCTTCCGTGGAGATCGATAGGCTCTCCTCCATGATGGAGGAATACTTTTCCATGATAGAAGACATCTCTCGAGGAGTAAGGTGGGGTGACTTGTTTTTTTAGCCGTAAAGTGCTACAGGTTGGGTAGGATTCTTGAGGAGGTCCACCTCTTGAATCGGTACCTTGCTATGGGAGCCCATAGTACGCAATAGCAGGATGGACCAATGATAGGTGGTGTAGTCATATGATATAGTGACATATGTAGTAGCTAGTAGCAATCAGTTACTAAGCATCACAGTGCAAAGTTGGCAACGATGTAGTTGGCACAATGCAAAGCCTTCAATGATAGTGCAAAGGCTTCAGTGACAACGCAGAGACTAGTAGCAGTCAGGACTCAGGTGACAAATGCATCATGATGAACATAGATGGTTTAGTGTTTTGGATAGTTCTCAGTTTTAGATGTTTCAGTTGCAACACCAACAGATGAAAGGGAGTTGAAGATGTTGCAATAGCAGCAACAACAGAGTTGTAGTGTTGGTAGTGTTTCAGTAGGGTCAGCAGCAACACAAATGCATCTCATATCGAATTTTCATAGTGGTTGGTGGGAATTATGTCCAGGCATCAACAACATGACAGGATATGGTGCAGAGACAATGTATTTTAGTAGCAACACAGATGCATCTCATATTAAAGTTGCATAGTGGTTGGTGGGAATTATGTCCAGGCATCAACAGCGTGACAGGAGATGGTGCAGAGACAATGTATTGTAGCAGCAGTTGCAGTACTAAAACACTTTCCTCGCTAAGAGGGAGTGTTTTTTTCTGTAGCATCGGATGTGTTATATCCACAATATTTGGCATAGAGGCTTAAATACATGTATTCTCCAATACCCACAAATTGTTTCTAGAAATTCCACTTAGAGACAACTTAATTAGTTTTAATTTTTCATTTTTTAATATTTCCTAAGTCTAAACTTAGGAAATATGATTAATTAAAAGGAATTAATTAAGTCATGGTGAGAATGTACTAGAAAAGTGCATGGATCGATGTCTAGTTAACCCTAGCCATCGATTAAGATTTAATCATGGTCATTGAAGTCTCAACGAAGGATTATAAGAAGAAGCTGATGGGGCTTGGATAACACACACCAAATCAGTTAAAATTTGATTTTACTAGGAAATCAATCTCCAGAGTAGTAACATTCAGTTGCCGAAGGTGATTCAATGAAGTCAAAGTAGTAAGCAAGGGGCAGAGATAGTGAGGTTGGAGGAATATTTTCCATATCCAGTGAGTACATTGTAAAGAGACAGTAATATTCATAGAGAGGTAGTGTAGAGCTTTCTTGGGGAGATTTTGTTTTCTTGGGGACAAGGAAAAATAATGAGTCGGAAGCTGGGTAGAGGGTCCAGAGGCAAAGAGTATCAGTCTTCCAAATAGCAGTTGATGAGATAGGAAGAGAAGATGCAATTCCAATATTGTGGGACACAGTAACTGCCTAGGTTGACGCAATGACTCCACAGAGGGAGCAAGGAGAAACTCAATTCGAGCTGAGGTCAGTGTCGGATCTCCTATGGAGTGACAAAATTTCTCACTAGTTTTATTTCCAGACATTTTTCTGTTTTGGATTTCTAGAGTAAGCATCTGTGGATTGTACTCAAAATTCACTATTGTTTAATATCAAAACCCTCAGTTGCTGCATCGGTTTTCCCGAGTTCGGTTTTTCCAGAGACTTGGTCCAAAAATAATAGTGTCATATTATGTGTGTGCATATATTTCTTCCAGCATTTTTATTTCTTTAGCAATATTTGTTTTGTGAAGGTTGAAATGTATTTATTTCGATATTTTCCGTAGCACACAACAAATAATTTTTTAAATTAAATTAACAAATATAATAAATAACATCGGTTCTTGCAATAGGATTCAGGATTCCCGAATTATCACATTTCAAGCTGTACACATTTCCATTTCAACGAGCACCAACCTGCTCTAATACACTTGGTAGTAAGAAAATTCACCTTCCCTGCAAAGTTCCACTTCTCGGTTTTAAAATTTTGGTACTCTACCAACTGGGGTGCCTATACGCCTTTTCTTCACTAACCTTCAACATAAGACCAATCTTCGGAAACATTTTGGAACCTTTATGGTTGCTTGTCTCTCTACTCTATCAAAATTAGAGTTCAGATTCCATTATAAAACAACTATTAGAGGGACAAGGGAATTCTACTCCCAAATGGGAATGGAAAATCACAATGATTGCTTAGCTTTGAAAATTATGTTACATCCTTGATTGTTTTTTCAATATACTGTATCTTTTAACCCCAACTCAATTCCTTAATTCATGTCTTCACTTCAACGCAAACACATGACACTCAAATTCAATGTGAACTAGATTTTGTTCCTATGTAACATAAAAAATGTAGCTTGAGGAAAAATGCCTACAACATGAGTGAAAAGACGCCTAGAGGGATTCAAGTAAAAATATAATGAGGGAAGAAAAAAGAAAGCTTTGTACTTTATGTCCACAAACCCAAAGTGTAAAATGTACACCCCACATTGTTGAAGACGCGTTAATTTACCAAACTTGGCAAGGATTTTAAGTCAAGCCTCATGAGCTAATATCTCAACATATGTAACAATGGCTTAACATGGGGACAAAAATCCCCTCCGTGGGAAACTAATAACTCCATAAATGTTTAAAGATGATTGTCTGCAACAAAAAATTAATTCTATGTTGGCCAAGCACCAATTATCATTAAGGAACCCTAGTGATCTATGCATTTCCTATGCCATCCACATCTGTTGCCATGATATGATTCCAACACTTGATGTGAGATCATTTTCCTTGATCTCTCCTTTCCAATCATACAAATTTATCAATCCCTCATTTACATGAATTATTCATCATTAACAAGATTACGAATGTGTTATATAGATTTTACATGCTTGAACACACCTTGTTCAATGTTTTAATGCCCAAGTATTCTATTTTAGGTGGAACTCACTCAATTGTTCCACACACATTACATATGCACCAAACCTCTTCTCTGATGCATGGTCGCTATCATATAACAAATTCTTCTCTCTTCATCTCTAGGATTTCCTCACATACAAAACCCTGTATTCGAGTTCTTGGCTTGAAACTCAAATTCCTACTCTACCTACAAAATATTTTCTCCCCTCGCTCAATTGTCTTGAATCCTCTATAGGGTTCACCTTATTCATAAGACAAATTCATTCTAAACTACCATTTATTCTTATACACATACATAGACATAATCAATATCTTGAAATTTTGTTCCATTACAACAATCTTGTACATACACATTCTACTCAGGAACTCTCATGTTCCTTTATTGGCCCAATTTCACATTCAACTAGCCACTGGATTTTCCCTTAGGCTTATAATGATAAACAAAATAAATAGATTTTTCTAGATCCTAAGATTACTCGCTAATTTATTACCTAATTCTCTCATGCTTTTCCAGGTAGATTTTATTTTTCCTTGTGGACAAAGTTTTTCTTATCCATAACTTTTCTAAAACTATTCTATAGTAATTAAAAGAAACTAAGAATATTCACAAATAAGGATTAGAGTTCCTTTTCAATGTTGAAACCCCTTTGGATATTTTTCTTCAAAAAGTTTGATGACTTTGGAAGCTAGGATGCTCCTGCATCACATATATGAAACCTCATGCAATTTCAAAAGAAGATGAGGTAAATAAATGGAAAGGGGAGAGGATTATGACATTTCCAAGTGCTATTAAAAGAAGAAATAAACATGTTGAATGCATTCCCATGGAGTATTTAAGGCAATGACAATATCAAAAAAATAAATTATCATGGAGTTGATTTTTATTTTATTTTTTACATGTAAATTGGCACACAACTATAAAATTTAGTTAGGCATGTGTACCCTTGTTTAATTATCAATAAAGTCTATAACTAGACCTAGGTGATAGGGGAAAGTATGCCAGATTCATGGATACCTTGGTTATAGACATTGAGGGGGGCTAGGGCATGGATGTGAGCGTTGCGGACTCACTTGGACGAAGTTGTTCAAGGGAAACCCCAAGTAAATTTTAAAGGGTGAAATGTTAGATTAAACTTGATTCAATAAATGAGTCAAAGAGTTAAGTCAGCAATTGTAGACTCACTTGGACGGATTTGTTCAAGGGAAACCCCAAGTAAAGTTTAAAGGGTGAAATTTTAGATTAAACTTGATTGAGTAAATGAGTCAAAGAGTTAAGTCAACAATGGTGGTTTTTGAACCCATGGTTTTGGTAGCTTGTGGTATTAGAGCATTCTAATATGCGTGGAGGTGAGAAATGAAGGTTCACTTGGTTGGCTTAGCAGAGTTTGGTCAAGGGAATAATATATATATATATATATTGGATGGTTTTGGTTTTTCTAGGATAAATCATGTGTGATTTATGTGTGCGTGTTGTTATTTTATTGTTATTAATTATTTTCTGTTGCCTTCTTAATTCTAAAAAATGGTATCAAAGAAATATTTTGGTTTCAGACTGGATTCATTTGTTGTAAATAGCTTGGCTTGTCTTGGGCATATGAAAGAGTTGTCATAAACCTAGTCAATGGGAGTTTTGTAGTGGTGATTCTTGTATTTAAATAATGATGGGCAATTCTAGAGTGGAGATCAAGAAGTTTAATAGACAAAATCTTGAGTTGTGGAAGCTTAAGGTGAAGGATCTTCCAGTAGATAACAAACAATGGGTCAGTGTAGACTTGAGTACGGAACTTGTTTCTATTTAAAGGAAGATTGGGAAAAGTTAGAAAGAAATCAAAGGAGTACTATTTTCCTTTGTGTCTTAGATTTGATATTTTTGAATGTCCCTTGAGAAAACACTACAAAGAAACAAGTGGACCAAAGTTTAAAGTAATGGAAATATGAGAGGATGGAAACATTTGTAAGTTCTGCAGTAGAAAAAAAACAAAAACAAATTTATTATAATGGATATATATATGTGTGTGTGTGTGTAAATAGGCATATTACTATAAGACATAGTTATGCATGCATACCCCTGTTTACAGGTAAAGTTTGGAGGTAGGCATAGGTGATTTGAGGAAGCAGGAAGGGGAGGGGGACATGCCAGATTGTTGGATACTCTACTTATAGAATTTGAGGCGGTAAAGGTTTTCCATTATACCAAATCTCATAGTTATTAATAAACTTCTAAACAAGTAAAATCATTATTAGGATTTTTTCTTCTGTGATCCATAAATCGTATAAAAAATCTTTCGGTGATAATCACATTCAAGAATATTTTGTCGAGGCGTTTCGAACCAGCCAGTGTGGTTCATCATTAGGCTGGTTCGAAACATGTCGACAAAATATTTTTGAAAGTAAAATCATGTTAAGCGGGTAGTTAGTCCCATGTTCCCAAGGAGGCAGTAATCCACAAGATCAATTCCTAGAGGTGCAATATTAAGTCCAACACCTCCCCCCCCTCCTCCTTCCCTCCCCCCCCCCCCCTTTCCTAGTGGTGCACCAATAGTTAGTCCAACACCTTGCCCCCCCTTAATGTGACTTGAGGGAATTGAACCCGAGCCAAGTATCTGATACCATTTGTTAGAAATAAACTGCAATATAAACGAATTAATAATAATAAAATAGCAGCATGCATAGATAAACTACACATGATTTATCCTAGAAAACCCAAATCAGGAAAAACTAGTTGATAAATATATTATTCCATTGACCAAACCTAGTCAAGCCGACCAAGTGAGCCAAGTGAGCCTTCAATGCTCACCTCCACTTGGAGTATCCTGAAGCATTTTAAAAACTTCATTATATGTAATCCACAAACTCTATTATCATAGGCTAACAAAACGACCATTGTTGACTTAACCCTTTCACTCTTTCACCAATTCAAGTTTAACCAAACATTTTTTTATTGTTGTTATCCCAATAATTATGCCACCATACTCTCACATTCACACACTAGATGTTGACCTTGTGTTTTCAACATCTGTAGTTGTAGACAACTCTAGCTTGGTCTCAATCTCTAGTTCCAACATCGGGGACTACTCTTTTCATAGTCGAGTTCATGCCTTTTCATGTGCATAATAAATCCCACTCAAGTTCCTTGTGGCATTTCTCCCATTAAAACCCTAGCTTTGTACTCTGACATCCGTATCACAGGGCACTCCATCTTTCTTCATCATCTTCTGTAGTACCAACGTTCTAATTCCTCATAGAGTCTAGGTTGAACCTTCTTTGAAACCATGTAAATTTTTTCCATTACACCGAAACTCATAGACATTAGTAAACTTCCATACTGGTAACATCATATTGAGTGGGTTGTTAATAATATGTTCCCAAGGTGGTTGTTAGTGCACAAGATCGATTCCAAGAGATGAGGATGTGGTTAGTCCAACAACCCACTTTAACATAACTCTAAGGAATTAAATGTGAGAAAAACCAACAATAATAAAACACATAACAACAAAACACCATGATTATTTTGAAAATTCGAAACTAAGAAACTAGTTAATAATAACACTATCACTATTGATCAAAAACATCTTACAATGGACACATTAAGCTATATTATATCCAATATAATATGGCTAAGTCCCCACTGAACTCTAATTAGATTGTTTTTTCATGAAAATACTTAGGTAAGATTTTAAGAAAATTTGATGGTGATTTTTGTAAATTTAGATTATAATTATTAAATTTAATATTTTGAATGTTTTAAAAGTTTTTATATTGCTGAATTTATTTTCACTATCAAAAATATGATTCAAACAATATTATTATAAAATTTCTTTAAAAAATTACTCAAATTTCAACCACTTTTTACCCTCTATACCATTCTTCCACCTCCCTAAACAACTCCATTACAGAAATAAGAGATAAAAATGACTCGTGAGTCGGTATTTTGTCCGTTAGCAGCCAATAATTGAGATTCGAAGAACTTAATGGGGCACCAAACGTTGAATTCCACTTCTGAATTCAACGGGTCGTCTTCATGGATCGTTGATTATTTTATACATTATTTATTCCACGTGAAACTCTTACCATTTAGGGGAAGAAAGCGGCGTTCCGCGTCTTAGCTTTTTTAAATGATGAGTGTCTCACATTCGAATAACCACTGTGGCCGCTATGCCACGAGTATGTCACTTCCATAGGACGTGTAAGTGGGGATCTCCCAACTTCAGTTTTTCACGAAACTTTTCGGCATGTTTTTAACTTTTTTGTTCGTGATATAATTTTTTATAAAATAGTGAAATGGATCTGTATTTTGAAAATTTCTAGCTTTCTATAGATTTATATCATTAAAATTTATGATTTTGAAAATTCTTTACTAAATTTTAGTCATAATTAATTAATATAGCTATTTAAGAAAAAATAAAGACATTTAACATTTAAACTGGATGAGATTTACATCACTAAAACTTAAGATTCCAAAAATTTTCTACTAATTTTTAGTCAAAATTAACCAACATAGTTCTCCAGAAAAGATCAAAGACATGTAACATTTAGGCTGCATCCAAAGGTGAAACTCTTTAATCATCTTTACTATTTAGATTTACAATGAATGAGATTTACATCACTAAAACTTAAGATTTCAAAAAATTTCTACCAAATTTTAGCCAAAATTAACCAACATAGTTATCCTAAAACTGACAAAAACATGTAACATTAAAACTTCTAGGGTGAAACCCTTTAACTACCTTTACTATTTAGATTCATTGGATTCATAGTGGATGGAATTTACATCACTAAAACTAAAGATTCCAAAAATTCCTTACCAAATTTTAATCAAAATTAACCAACATAGTTATCCAGAAAAAAACGAAAACATGTAACATTTAAACTACACATCTAGGGTGAAACTCTTTAACCGTTTTACTATGTAAATTCATAGTGGATGAGATTTACATCACTAAAACTTAAAGATTCCAAAAGTTCCCTACCAAATTTTAACCAAAATTAACCAACATAATTAAAAAAGACAAAAACAAAAACATGTAACATTTAAACTGCACCAAATTAAAACTCTTAAACTGTCTTTACCATTTAAATTCATAGTGATTGAGATTTACATGACTAAAATTTTATATTCCAAAAATTCCTTACCAAATTTTAACCAAAATTAACTAACTTTTTAACCTTCATACCTTGAGATGTGTATTATATATTTTTATTGTCTTATGCAGACATAGGTGGAGTAGGAAGAAGAACGCAAGTGGCCAAAATGCTCAACAGCCTGATTACATTTCATTATTTCAACTTGTCTGTTGCCCCTTTCCTGGAGCTTGCCTGTCTCGGTCTTTATAAATTCGAAAAAATAAGTTGAATGAGGATGCTGCAGTCCTGCCTCCCATTGTTGCGCTCTGTTCTGCACTCCTGCACGCAGCAGGGTTTCATTTCATGGAGATAGCTTATTAGATTAGTTGTTATGCGCAGAGAGGTATAGAAACCTTTCAAGTCTGCAAGTCTCCATTAAATTAGAGCACCCCCTTACAGACTTTAATTGATGGTTGGTGGATGTGAGGTCGCCCTCTAGGCATCTGCTACAGCCAGCACACTGAGCAATTGTGATTATGATTACTCTAGCGATGTTCTATTGCCTAGGGTTCTTCTCCCTTACCCTTTGTTTTTCTGAAGGCTCATTATTATAGATACCAGAGATTGAGGTGAACTGAGACAGGGGCGACTGCCTGTTGTCTTGTGTGGTTAGAATTAAAGATTTTATGGAGAAAAAGGGGAAAGCGTCGGTGAACAGACCGAATCCAATCAATGGATCACTGCATAAACATGGTCACATGAATAGCTCTGCGACAACAAGCTGTGCTCATGGACCTACTAGCAATTTCATTCTCAAACAACAAGATGAGCAAAGCTTGCACAGATCTCGGAGCTCTTGTGGGCACCCTTTTCAAACAAAAAATTCAGTGGAAGGTTCATCTTCATCAGCAAAATGTAAAAAGAATGCAACATCGATGATGAGAAGGCCCAAGACACATCCAGAGCTTCTCAATTGGGATCATGCCCCTGATTTAATGAGAAATACGAAGATGAATAACCCTGTGGAGGCATTGAGTGTGAATAAGTTGCTGGTGAATGTGACGGTTGAGCAGAGCAGTGGCCCGCTGCATTTATTACTATCTAAAGATTCAACAATGCAGGATGTGATTAAAGCTACCTTACTTCTTTATGCCCAAGTGTTTGGTCTAAAATGTGGATGCAAATTAGAGTTTCATTTACTATCAATTCGGGTAAGTAAACTTCGAGGATCATCCAATATATATGGACTTAGAGACAAACTAAACTAAGTTAGGTGAAGAAATGCCAAAGTTCCCTTACAGGAGGTCTTTCATTAGGATCTCCAACACCTATTTAGTCATTTAACAAAATGAAATCTAAAGACATTGTGACAAGTGTAAGAAATATTAAGGTTCCCTTACAGGAGACTGTTCATTAATTATATCTAATCATCTTAATCAACAAACTATTTAAACTAATGAAATTAAAGCACTTAAATCTAATTCTAATCGATTGCATGAAATGTTAAAGCTCTCTTAGAAGAGACTATTCATTTATATCTCAAGCATATAAATCGAAACTTAAACTAATGAAATCAAACATTAAATAACAAATCGTATCTATCAAGGAAACATTATTTCTTTCTTACTAAAGGTCATTCATTAATATTCCAAACATATGAACCTAATAATTTAATCTAATGAAATTCACAAACAAACATAAAATAAAATCCTACTAAAATAAAAGTGTACTTGCTAGGCAATGGGGATCCTACCAAGGATTCAAGCTCCGCCTTATTTATCATCAATTGCAAATTGCACCACCATTACATTGACTTAATCTAACTTCTCTCACCAACCTAGAAGATATTAAGTTTACAAAATGAAGGAGAGATTAAGATTAAGATTATAAATCAAGATTACAAATCAAAATTACAAATCAAGATTACAAATGAAGGAGATAACACTCCTATTTATACAAAAGCTATGATAACAAACTCATAAATGTAAATCCACTATTCCCTCCTTTGACCCACATATTTCTCAACCAATGGTGACACATAACCATATCCTCCATGATCTCCTCAAATTCGAATTTGAACATAGAGTGCCACATAAGGGTGCCTAGGAAGCTTCTTTTGTACCTACACATGTCAACAAACTCATTCTAATTGTTAGGTATAAGTATAAGCATATTATTTTCTAAAGTTTAACCACAAATCCACTTAAAAATGTTAAGAATTAATAAAATTTGGAAAAGCATAGTTATAACCTAATGATGAGGTAAATGTAATGATGTGGAGGTGGAATGAAGGTGACAT
Source organism: Pinus albicaulis (assembly GCA_034641835.2). Lineage (NCBI taxonomy): Eukaryota > Viridiplantae > Streptophyta > Pinopsida > Pinales > Pinaceae > Pinus > Pinus albicaulis. Next base: position 1,447,487,366 of record CM076572.1, on the reverse strand, counting down.
GAAGGTAATATGGAAGTAATGTGAAGGTATTGGTGAATAATGGAGTGAGAATAGGGACTATTTTGAGGCCCAACATACCCCCAAACTGAAGGTATTGCATGTCCTCATGCAATCTATTACATTATTTTTTGATACTTGAGCTTTGGCTTAAACTCTGCATGATATCATTTACTTAACTTTTGCAAAGTGTTTTTGATGAATTGCAACTTGGTTGGTTCTTGTGTTTCAACCATATTTTGTTTGTTGCATTCAATTTTAATGTATGATCTTTGCATATTGATAATGTGATTTTTATTGCAAAGTATTTTTGTTGGAATGCATCATGGTTGGTTCTTGTGTGACAACCATGATTGTGTTGGCATCCAATTATCTTTTAAGTACTTTTTGAAAAGCCATTTATATGCTCATGATGATGTAATAGTAAATATATTTTGAAAGTATGTGGGCTTTGAATGTGATATGAATGTGGCAACATATGAATGTGAATGTATTTCCCCCCTCAACTGATGGTTTTGGAAATTTGACAAAATGACGAAAGGAAGTGAAGTTTTTCCAAAAATTATCATTCTAACTTTTCAAGGAATTAAATGGTTAAAAGTTAGAAAATATCATACCTTAACTTACCCTTTCAAAAATGGATGAGAGTTGTGCATGTGTGGCTGCAAAATTCTGTTCATATTCTTCTTTACTTGGTTGTGAAAATGGTGGATGAAATCGAAAAAGTGAATCTTTTATTGTTGTTGCATCTGCTGCTGGATATTTTGCTGAATGTTCAGAATCTACTGCTAAATGCGGCTGAAAAAGTATAAGGCTTGGAAGGTATACAAAATTCAGAATTTACACTCCCCCCCTAGCCTTATTTATTGACTTGTCCTCAAGTCATTTACATCAAAAACTGAAAAGTAATGAAAATAATTCTGCGTCCTCTGCTACAAAATGATTGGTCTTCAAGTCTTCAATGCTCATTGGCACAATTCTTGTCATGTGAATAAATGTTTCGGTGTCGAACATAACAATGAATTGTTAACTTAGTGGCCATTGATGGTTGCCACTAGTCCACACGAGAGCTCCCATTTTTAATGTGGATGAGAGTCAAGATGCCCTGAACACATCTTTCTAAGTATGAATGATTTTTTTGTTGTTGAATACTCAGAAGATCCGATGAACAAGGGACATTGATGTATTCCCTTTGTTTATTGGCATGATAGCTTGCCCTTAAGGCATGCAAGCTTCAAGGTTTTTTTCGAAAAATATTTAGACTCAAGGACTATGGACTCAATGGTGTATGGAAGCAAGGTTTTATTTGCAAGTGTAGGAAAAAGGAAATTGACAATGAATACGTAAAATGGACCAAAGAGCTTGTATATGAGCTTTGTTGGTTTTATTGGTGGGTTAGGATTGAAGAAAATGTAATGAAGTGTATGTGGTAATGGAAAATGGATAATGACTCTTGCTGGAAAAGAAAAAAAATGAATTATGGCATGCAAACTCTCAAATATAGCAAATCTGCTCCTTAATTCTGGACTGCCTACTAAAATAGCTGAGTTTGACCAGCGTTGACCAGCCACCTGTAGACGTCGAATTCAAGTGTGGATAGGCATTTCACCATTCTTGTACATTTAGGAACAAACCCCAGTTCTTTGAATTTTTCTAATTTGTCATGCAACATGTCAAACCATTAAGCTATTACAGGAAGTTGCAAGAACTTGTAATTTTCTGGAAATTTCGGTTATGATCATGGACTGGTTCTTTAGAGTTTCTCATGAAATTTGTCTTTGGAAGACCAATTGTCTTCACAATGTAATCTCCTTACTGATCTCTTGATTAACCTGTAACCTACGAAAAAAACTTGGCAGAAAGAAAACATAAGTGTGTTCAAGAAGAAATGGCCATTTCCTTCATGATTCTTACGCGAAAATTTCGTACCAAATAAAATAGATTAAAAAAAATCGAAGTGTTGAAATTAACTCAATTCATGATATTAGTATCAATCCCTTCTTAAAGAAATAACCATGAAAAGTAAATTTACTCCCTGTTTTTGTCAGCTAAATTTTGTGCATGGCGAAAAGTTTGGCATTATATATTTGTTGTGTCCTGCAGATTAGTACATTATAAAAGCATACAACAATATGAAGTTTCCATGCAAATTACCATCCAACTGAATAAATTTCATTTGCGCTACTTGATTTTTTTATTTTTTATTTTTTTTGCACCTATACCAACTCTTGCAGTCTTAACCAATTCCTGTAATTCTCATGATTCTCTCAATTTGCATACCACCAAAGTTTTTTTTTATGCTAATATCCTTCACATAATTTATCATGCCAATATTCACCCTTTAAATCCTTCAAAACAATAACTGTCACAAAGCACATAACATTTTTTTATTATTATTATATATATATTTTTTTTCTAAATGATAACAATCATAACATAACAATAACAATCATAACCTAAAATTATGAAACAATATATTAATATATTAATACAACTATAACCTAACAACATAACAAACATTAAATATATACAAAAAATTACAATTAAAAATATAACAAATTACAACTATATTAATATATTAATACAATTATAACAACATAACAAATATTAACTATAATAACAAATTAGAACTAAAAATATATAACTAAATACAAAAGTAAATATAAATCGAAGCAAATGAAAACTAAAAATGCAAAACATGTGAAATAGCGGAATTGAAGGCATATGGAGGGTTTTTTTTTGGTTTCGCAAGTCACCGAGGTGTGCACATTTATCAATTGCTAGAGCTACAACATATTACGATGAGAAAATTATCTTGGGCGCAAGAGTAAGTGTTATGGCACAAGTTGAGCAGGTTCGTTGTGCAATGTTGATGTATGGTTTCCTCCCGGAGTTGCTGGTTTTCACTATCATTACTGTAGTGTTTATGACGAGATTCCCCAACCTGAACAATCCCTTCAAGAAACTTCCAAGAAATCGAGTCACAGCAATATAAAATCGTGTGTCATGCACATTCAAAAATCTAGAAGTTCTCCAACGCCATCCCCACCGGCCTCAATCTCTTCAGGAGCCACCAAAACGTCAAGCTCAGCAATCCCCTGGCACTAGAAGGAGGACAAAAGAGTCCAATTCAGAGTAATGTACACAAGTGTCTCACTGTCAGTCCATTCCAAAGAATCAGCAATTGCCATTAACGGATTCCCAATCAATTCTCCATTTTTTGCATCAATGACATAAACAGTGTAAATTTTATCATCTTTAGTATCTTCTGCATGTGCAATCATCTTGTGATTCAAGCTCACCTTGAATGTTGCAACCTGATAATACGCATGTTTCTCATCCTCCTTCCTAGATCCATCCTCTTAACTCGTTATAAAGCTCCTCTTGCAATTGTCTTGTATCATCCATAACTGCGTTGGTATAGATGTTTTCTTGGAGTAGATGGGAGAGAACTTTGGGGTTCGATCTGGAGTCGTCTCTGAGCCAGTAATATTGATCATTTCGAACATCTCCAAACATCTCCATGATATGATCCACTTTCTCCCCAATGCGACGGATATTGAGGCGGTATTAAGGCGGTATTCCCAGGGTTAATCACTAGAGTGCAGGGTGAGATTTGGATTGTGATATATCACGAGTTCTGCTTCAAGCTTCTCCACCAACTATTGTAGAATGCATAACAACCAGCCACTCATATTCACGTTTGAATTTCCATCATACTCATCAAATCTCTCCAAATAAGGCTCAATAATTGGATCTCATAACTGGATTTCATATTTGGATAATGATTGAATAACTAAATATATAAAATTAGCACAAAATCGAACTCATAATCTCAAAATAAATGTCATTCCGTCAATGTCTGACACAGCATTTAACAAGAATAGCATTTTCTGCATCAAATGAGTGAGATCTCATATCTGGAGTGATAGTGTTTTGACCAATTGTTGCTGGGTTCATCTATCAAATTATATTGAACCAAGTTGTTCTTCAATTTCATAGCTATCAAGAGTTTTGCGAGATTGAGGAGGAGTAGCAGCAGCGTAGCCCAACATTCCAATTTGGGTTTTGAATTGTTCGGGTGTGCAAGGAGATGGAGTTCACAGACATTGACGAGGGAATGCCTCCCATGGGAGGACATTATACAAGCTTTCTTGTCGACTCTGGTAGGCCCTATGTGGAACGAATATCAATGACATCCAGAGCCTTCGAATGTTGCTCATCAGCAAGTTGCTAGGAAGATGTAGGAAGTTGTATTGTTGTACAATTATTATCCTCAAAAAAATTATCCACATCTTGAATTCCTTAACTATTTCATGTGCACAACTTCTAGCATATATGGGAGTCATGAAGGGTTCTAGTCAGTCATTTTCTAGTTTGCCTCCGCATCGTGTTACACCCACTGAGAGAATGGTTAAGGAGGCATGTGAAACATGCATAGTGCTCGAATCTGCGAGAGAAATGTCTGATATAAAGGCTTGGCCAACATCTAAAGTTGCAGAATTCATAGTTGACAATATGAAAGAGAGGTGCATCCTCACTTATGGTTCAATTACAAAAGGAGTCTGGTCTCTTGTCGAGAAAGAAGTCGATGGTTTTGACAACTTACCTAGAGGATCTTCTGAGTCTGAAAAGAAGAATTGGGTAAAGAAAAAGGAAAAAAGTGCAAATAAGAGGGCAGTGGGAAGTGTTCTAAATGATTTCCCAACAAACCAATCGAAGGATTTTCTAACAAGAAAAGCACGATTTCGGTGTTGGGAATTCTGGCACTCCACTTATTATTTTATATTTTGGTCCTATGGCATACTTCTTCAATGCTAAATTCAGACACTGCAAGGGTGGTATTTAGGCAGGTACGAGTGTGCCATTTTGACAATGCAGTGAGAGATCCGGTGACAGCCACTGAAAACGAAGAACAGATTTCTACAAGAGAATATTTTTTTATTAGGATTCAAACGATCGATAGCAGATCTGCAATTAAATTTCTGGCAAGGTATTTTTATTATTTTTTTAAATAATTCAATAGATTTTCTTATCTTCCTGATCGCTCGAAGCGCAGGAAGAGAGCATACTAATTTCTTGAATTAATTTTATTTTTGCACGTTAGCGTGGATGGATAATAAACACAATCAAGATTTTTGACAAAACCTTGCATTGTCTATACTCTTTCTGCAATGTCGCGGGGGCGTTTAGACTCTCGGAAGACAAAGCTTTCCGATAATCAAGCTCTTGGCTTACCTGTGATACAGAAACAAGATATAGAAATGCGATGATGAAGCAGCTCTTAATGTGCCACTAAATTTATTCATTTATTCATGATGATTTATTATTTTTTTATTTTTGAAAATAAGACTAAAAACTTCTAACGAGCTCGTTTTATTTTCCTAATTTATTCTATCTAACTTACTTGAAAGATTTTTTATTTCCTAGGTAAAAGAATGCTTCCAATGAAGCCACCTATGGACTAAGAATTTGAAAATGCTCACATCAAGATTTAAAATTTTTACCTTATGATTTGCAAGAATGTGAGTAACCTGTCTTATTTTTGGAGTTTGCGCAAGGTTCTTTTGGAACCAGTCTTCAAGATTATTCTTTTTCTCCAAAAAGTACATGTTTAACATATTCAAATTTCTCATCCGAAGATGAATTAGTAAGAAATGGGGGGTTTAAAAACTGAATTTGAAACTAAGTAAGTATGAAAAGAAAAATTAAAAAGCTCAACTTAAACTCCTTTATGAAGATCCTTCTGTCACCAGGTTTCACAAGTTAGTCCATAAAAAGAATTTGCAATAAAAATGTCTTCCTAAGTCTATCTCTAAATCATCCTCCCTGGCAACGATGCCAAAATGTTTGGTCTAAAATGCGGATGCAAATTAGAGTTTCATTTACTATCAATTCGGGTAAGTAAACTTCGAGGATCATCCAATATATATGGACTTAGAGACAAACTAAACTAAGCTAGGTGAAGAAATGCCAAAGTTCCCTTACAGGAGGTCTTTCATTAGGATCTCCAACACCTATTTAGTCATTTAACAAAATGAAATCTAAAGACATTGTGACAAGTGTAAGAAATATTAAGGTTCCCTTACAGGAGACTATTCATTAATATTTCTAATCATCTTAATCAACAAACTATTTAAACTAATGAAATTAAAGCACTTAAACCTAATTCTGATTGATTGCATGAAATGTTAAAACTCTCTTACAAGAGACTATTCATTTATATCTCAAGCATATAAATCAAAAACTTAAACTAATGAAATAAAAAATTAAATAACAAATCAGATTCATTGAAGGAAACATTATTACTTTCTTACGAAAGGTCATTCGTTAATATTCCAAACATATGAACCTAATAATTTAATCTAATGAAATTCACAAACAAACATAAAATAAAAGTGTACTTGCTAGGCAATGGGGATCCTTCCAAGGATTCACAAGCACACCAAAAGAAAAGTCAAATGTAGAGGATCAAAGAAGCTCTGTCTTATTTATCATCAATTGCAAATTGCAATTGCAACCATTACATTGATTCTCCAATCTAACTTCTCACTACCAACCTATAAGATACTAAGATTACAAAATGAAGAAGAAGATTAAGATTAAGATTACGAATCAAGATTACAAATGAAGGAGATAACACTCCTATTTATACAAAATCTATGATAACAAACTCATAAATGTAAATCCACTATTCCCTCCTTTGACCCACATATTTCTCAACCAATGGTGACACATAACCCTATCCTCCATGATCTCCTCCATGAGGTCCATGATCTCCTCAAATTCGAATTTAAACATAGAGTGCCACATAAGGGTGCCTAGGAAGCTTTTTTTGTACCTACACATGTCAACAAACTCATTCTAATTGTTAGGTATAAGTATAAGCATATTAATTGCAAAGTTTAACCATACAAATCCACTGAATAGCATAATTATTAATAAACTTTGGAAAAGCATAGTTATAACCCAATGATGAGGTAAATGTAATGATGTGGAGGTGGAATGAAGGTGACATGAAGATAATATGGAAGTAATGTGAAGGTATTGGTGAATAATGGAGTGAGAATAGGGACTATTTTGAGGCCCAAGACCAAGGAAGGTCGTAAGCTTCTTCTCAGCAAGGATCCCACTTCCTTTGTTCTCCATTACTCACAATTCTGCATCGACTGTAAGTAATTTACTATGTTTTTGTCCTGTAAAACCCCATTAAATTATGATACAAATTTGCATTGGGAATATCTTCAGACTTTCTAAATTAAGTTGTTAGTTCTTGATCCGGAAATTTAACTGGATTTTAATTTGTAGAGAAATAGCTGGATTTGAATCTGTAAAGAAATATCTCTTCCTAATGAATCACATGCATATTTTGGGTGGACAAGCATATTTGAGTGGATTTGTTTCGAATCTATTTTGGGTTTGTTTCGAATGCTATATTATCTTATCTTATCTACGAATAATTTTGCAGGTTTAAATCTGGATGATAAGTTCAAGGATTTCAGTTCCCGCAATTTCTTCTTATGTTCGAAGCCGAAAGAAAAGGAAAGCCCTGGACTAAGCTTCCAGAGTGGAAAAATAGCTGTTACAGATCGTTCATGCTCATCTCCATTTTCATGTGGAAATAAGATTCAGAATGTTTTAGGAATAACAGAGTCGTGGTACAACAAGCTTATGCAATGCCTTCTATTACCGCCTTGATGGATTTGGATGCCTTCGTACAGAGCCCCGCCCCCCTCTATCTCTCTCTCTCTATATATACAGTCAAATAAGATGCATTATGTTTAGGCGAGTGGTGTTCCCCTTGACTACATCTTTCTTCATACGGCAATGGCAGTAGTGCTGAAGAACATCCACAAATGTTAACCACCTGTTCCATCATCCTTATTCTGGCCATAATATATGTATTATAGAAAAAATTCCACTCTGTGTGAACTGGTTTTTTCCTTTAAATAATGTGTTAAGACATCAAGGTAACTTGTTTTATATACATATTCATATGTTATTGGAGATTTCTGGAATAAATGGTGTAATATTTATGACTGGTTCAACATTTTGAGTGGTAACTTACCATCCATCCATTATCAAGGACCAAAAAATGTTGTAAGTGATGGAATTTTTGAATAATTCCAAACACATAGTAAAAATTCCTCTTCCTAATACAGAGATTAAAAGAAAATTGTAGACAAAAATGCAAAAAAAAAGCTTTTTCTGTTTCATTCAAATCCAAACTATATTACAAATATGAAAGGCTTCAGAACTTCACTTATTCTGGATTACACAACTTACTTCAAATTGCTGCACACACATCATTACAAAAATTTTCTCTTTGTCTCTTTCACAAAGTCATAACACTATCTATTTCATTGCATACAACATACTCTGTTTTTAATACACTGCCTTCTAGCATTTTTATTTCAATACAGAGTCCATCATATTTTTTCTTTCTGTTTTTTTGAACCTTTTTTTTTTAACATGCCATACACAATATATATTACAATATATATATATATATATATATATATATATATATATATATATTGTAAATATTATATATTTACAATACATATTATATATCGTAAATCCTAATGTTTTAAAAATAAAACTGCCTCAGGTTAACAAAACTTTTATGTAAAAGTTTGAAACCTTAATACATTGCGCCACACATATATATACAAATATAAAACATTAGCCTAAAGTCTAAAGAATTTATTAAACACATTTCGTGGATTCCAAAACATGAAATAAAATTCCTTTTAATAATATTATCGCATCCAAATTCCCCATGGCTGAATGGACCCTTCAACCTTGCGAACATTCCCTCAATGGTTGATGGTGGAACCCCGACAGACTTCAAACAAACTCAACCATATTTTATGAATTCTTATCACATCCATTTTCCGGGTGGGTGATGTCGGATTGGTTTCGTGCGATCACCTTCCGATTGGTCGACGGTCTTGTTGCATTGGCAAGGTGACGTGGGATCATTTGAATTAAAATAAAATGGCGGGAGTTATGAACGGTGGTTGCAGAGTTTTAAATGTGGTAGGCGAGTTATTGAGAATGTGGGATGGAGGGCTTTGAAGACAGTGTTTGTGTGGTGCAAACCACAGTTTTGCACAGTGAACATGCTATGACCTTTGTCAAAAAAGATTTAGTTTTGCAGGCTTTGAATGCAGGTTTTAAATGCAAAGTGGAGTGCACACAACAACAAACAATTTCCTGCTCCTGTTGTTTGCAGTCACAGTTGGAATTACTATTTCAACACTCCCCCTTAATTTCAAATGTCGGATTCTCTTGCATAACCAGACATTTCCTCAAATAATTAAAACTTTTCTACCCCAATGGTTTTGTCAATATGTCAGCAAACTGCTCCTCTGTTATGCAATGTTGCAAAACAATTTCTCCATTGCTCACTAACTCCCTGATGTAGTGATACTTGGCATCAATGTGTTTCGTTCTCTTATGAAAGACTAAATTCTTTGATAAAGCTATAGCTGAGCTATTATCACAATAAATTGTTGTGCCTTTTATATGTTCATGACACAAACTTCTCAACATTCTCCTCATCCAAACTGCTTGACATGCTGTTGTTGTAGCTACCACATACTCTGCCTCTGCTATTGATAAAGTCACAATTGGTTGTTTCTTAGAAGCCCATGAAATGGCTCCTGAACCCATATGAAAAACATATCCAGAGGTGATTTTCCTGTCATCTATACTTCTAGCCCAATCACTGTCAGTATATCCAATCAACTCAAAATTTTCTGAAGTGGCATATAAAATTCCATACCTCTTTGTTCCTTTCACATACCTTAGAACTCTTTTTTCTGCTTGCCAATGTGTCTCCTTTGGCCTTTCCATAAATCTGGAAATTAAACTCACAACATGCATAATATCCGGCCTAGTTGCAGTCAAATACATGAGGCTGCCAACTATACTCTCATACAAACTTGGATCAACATCCTTTTTGCTATCTTCTTTGCTCGGTTTCAATCCCATCACTGTAGGAGTAATTTCTGCCTTGCAATCCTGCATATTAAATCTTTCCAAAACTTCTTTTACATATTTTGCTTGAGAAATAAAAATTTCATTTTCATTTTTCTCTACTTCTATTCCTAAGAAGTATCTCAGCAATCCCATATCAGTCATCTCAAATTCATCCTTCATGACTGTTTTAAAATTCTCAATGAGGTAAGAATCCTTACATGTGAATATAACATCATCAACATATAAAACAACAATCAACATCTTACCATCTTTCTCTTTGATGTATAATGTGGGTTCTCCTTCACATTTTTCGAACCCATTTTCCAGTAGGTAGGCATATATCCTACTGTACCATGCTCTTGGTGCTTGTTTCAGCCCATACAGAGCCTTCTTCAATCTACATACCTTGTGCTCTTGGCCTTCTTTCTCATATCCCAGAGTTTGTTCAACATATACCTCCTCCATCAATACTCCATTTAGAAATGTTGATTTTACATCCATTTGGTAAAATTTCCACTTGTGTTGTGCTGCTATGGACAACACTGCTCTTACTGTTTCCATTCTTACAACTGTTGCAAAAGTTTCCTCATAGTATCTTCCTTGTTGCTGCTTGTAGCCTTTGACAACAAGTCTAGCCTTGTGTCTTTCAATCTTACCTTCATCATTGCTCTTGGTTTTATAAACTCATTTCAATCCAATCACTTCTTTGCCTTTTGGGAGATCAACTAATTCCCATGTCTTATTTTTCTCTATGGCATTCCTTTCTTCATCCATGACATCTATCCATTTCTTGTCTTTTACAAATTCTTCAAAATGAATAGGATCCTCTACATGACAACATAATGCAAATAAAGAGTTCATAACTTCATTTGCTGCCTCTTGCTCATAAATTTCACTCAAACTTTTGAATCTGGTTCCTCTTTCACTTGCTGAACTTGTGCTTGTAGAAGCACTCAAATATGCTCCTTGGAGAAGAATTTTCATCACTTCTCAAGGGTGTTCTTATACCCTCTTGTGGTGTCCCTTCATGTCCTTGTGTTGGTGGAGGTGGTGTTGCTAATGAGGGATGTCTTTCAGCCATTTCTTCCTCATCTTCATCATGAGACAAACAACTTTTAACATTCATTGTTTTCTCAATGCTTCCATCCCAAGCTTCTTCTTCAATGAACTGCACATCTCTGCTTATCATAAATTTCTTGGTGGATGGGTTATACAATCTATATGCCTTGGATTCTTCACTACATCCAACAAATATGTACTTCTCCCCCTTACTATCCAACTTCTTCCTTAGCTGATCTGGAATGCGTGCATAAGCCACACAACTAAAAATTATCATGTGGGTGACAAACTATTTTGTGTCACTCCATGATTCTTCCGGAACTCTATTCATAATACTCTTTGTTGGGCATCTATTCAGCACATATGCTACACAATGTACAACTTCAGCCCAATATTCATTTGGCAAATGTTTTTCCTTCAACATGCTTCTTACCATATACATGATGGTTCTATTTTTCCTTTTAGCAACTCCATTTTGTTGAGGTGTATACATTGCTGTAAATTTCTTATGAATCCCATTTTCTCTGCAAAAATGCAGAAATAATTTTGAGATATATTCTCCTCCTCTGTCTGTTCTTAAGACCTTAATATGCTGCCCACTTTGGTTCTCAACAAGAGCCTTATAGTGGCAGAATTTCTCAAACACTTCACTCTTCAACTTCAAGAAATAAACCCAATTTTTTCTTGTGTAATCATCAATAAATGTCAGCATATAGTGGCTGTTTGCTAATGATGGTGTTTGCATTGGTCCACACAAATTAGAATGGACTATTTCTAAGGGTGCCTTTGCCCTTATGCTCTTTCTTGATGGAAATATTTCTCTGTGTTGTTTTCCCAAGATGCAGCCTTCACAAAGGTTGTCTGGATTTTCAATCAATGGTAATCCCTTTACCATTCCTTTCCTATGCAACAAATTCAGACCTCCAAAGTTGAGATGTCCAAATCTCAAGTGCCATAACCAGTTTTCATCTTTTCCTTCTCTTTGGAATGTCTCTTGTGTCACTACTGCTATTGCAACTCCTTTTTTCAAATCTTCTCTCATCTTGAGAGGGAACATTTTGTTCCTTGTCATCTTCACTTGTGCAATGCATTTCTTGCTTGGTGGTTTATCCATGATGGTGCATACATCATCTTCAAAGAAAACATTGTAGCCTTTCTGAATGAACTGTCCAATGCTCAAAATGTTACACTTCATACCATGCACATAGTAAACATCTGATATGGATCTCATTTCTCCTTTCTTTGTCAAAACACTCACTCTGCCTTTTCCCATGACAGAGACCTTACTGTCTGTCCCCAATGTTACTTGAGACTTCACATTTTCATCAATCATGGAAAACACAGAAATGTTTCCAGTCATATGGTTGCTATATCTTGAATCTAGAAACCATATATCTTCATTCTTTTCTACATCCATATTACATGCTAAAAACAACTTCTCTTGACTGATAGTTTCTTTAGTAAACTTAGCACTGGGTCTACTACCCATGTCACTATGTTTCTTCCTACATTCATTGGAATAATGGCCATACTTCTTACAGTAATGACACTGGACTTGGGATTTATCATACCTTTATCCATGTGCTTGATTTTTTCCACCTTGTTGGCTGCTACCTTAGCCTTGGTTCTGATTTTGGTTGTTGTGCCTTCCACTAGTATTTGCAGGGTTGTTTCTTTCTCTGTTTTGGCTTCTGCCCCTTCCTTTTCCTCTGTAGTTTCCTCTGCCTTGACCTATTCCTCTTCCAAAGGACATTTGGGTCTTGAAGGCATGCTCCAAATATGAGTTTTCTGTTCTACCCAATCTTTCTTCATGTGTCATGAATGACGCAAGAAGCTCATCAACAGTAAACTTTGATAGATCCTTTGTCTCTTCAATGGTTGTGTCTATCACATCAAACCTTGAGCGTAAGCTCCTCAATAATTTATCCACTATTCTTGTTTATTCTACTGTCTCTCCATGAGATCTCATTTGGGTAACCAACCCAATCAACATTGTGAATAATGAATCTATTGTATCAGATTCCTACATGCAAATGACTTCAAAATCTCTTCTCATTAATTGAAGCTTTGTTGTCTTTACCTTCTCCATTCCTTGATAGGTTGTCTGGAGGGTATCCCATGCATCCTTGGACCTCTTTGCTGTTGCAATCCTTGGAAATACACTTTCATGCACTGCTTGATAGAAATAGAAGAGGGATTTTGAGTCCTTCTTCCTATTACTCTTCAACAAATCCTTCTCTGCCAGTGTTAAGGAATTAAATGTTTTTTCATCTACTGGTTCTTCTAGACCATCTTCAACTAGCTCCCATAAATATTGAGAGGCAAACAGGGCTCTCATTGTGATTGCCCAATAGTCATAGTTATTCCTATTGAACTATGGGAGTTGAGTATTTCCCATACTCGTGCTTGTGCTGGCTCCTGCCATGGCTAGCTTTATGAACTATGCTTTTAAAAACTTGACTGTGTTTCTTCAAACTTTCTCACTGACTTGTTGAAACCTTCTCTCTGCTGGAGAATTGCTTCAACAAACTCCTTCCTTCAGATTCTTTGACTAATTCAAAGAGTCTAGACTAGCTCTGATACCATGTTGGAATTTCTGAATAATTCCAAACACATAGAGGAAAATAAAAATTCCTCTTCCCAACACAGAGATTAAAAAAAAATTGTGGACAGAGATGCAAAAAAAAACTTCTTCGATTTCATTCAAATCAAAACTCTGTTACAAATATGAAAGGCTTCAGAACTTCAGTTGTTCTGGATTATAAAACTTGCTTCAAGCTGCTTCACACACAGTGTTACAAAATTTTTCTCTCTGTCTCTTTCACACAGTCATAACACTGTCTATTTCATTGCACACGGCATACTCTGTTTTTAATACACAGTCAACACACACTGTGTTTTTGTTTCTGCCTTCGGGAATTTTTATTTCAATACAAAGTCCATCATATTTTTGCTTTCTGCCTTTTTGGACCTTTTTTTTTTAACGTGCCATACACACACACACACACACACACTATATATATATATATATATATATATATATATATATATATATATATATATATATATATATATTGTAAATATTATATCTAGTAAATCTAATGTTTTAAAATAAATTACCCACGGACATAACAAAAACTTTATGCAAAAAGTTTGAAACCTTAATACATTGGCACATATATATACAAATATAAAACATTAGCCTAAAGTCTAAAGACTTTGTCTGCAAACACATTTCACGGTTCCAAAACATGAAATAAAATTCCGTTTAATAAGATTATCGCATCCAAATTCCCCATGGTTGACTAGACCCTTCAACCTTGCGAATTCTCCCTCATTGGTTGATGGTGGACCCCTGGCCGATTTCAAACAAACTCAACCATATTTTATGAATGCTTATTGCATCCATTTTCTAGGTGGGTGACGTCGGATTGGTTTCATGCGATCGCCTTCCTATTGGTTTACGGTCTTGCTGTGTTGGCATGGTGGGGACATCTGTCTTATCGTGCGGGTGAAGAGCAAGGTGATGTGGGCTCATTTGAATTAAAATCAAATGGCAGGAGTTATGAATGGTGGTTGCAGAGTTTTAAATGTGGTAGGCAGGTTGTTAAGAATGCGGGATGGAGGGCTTTGAAGACAGGGTTTGCATGGTGTAAACCATAGTTTTTCACAATGAACAGGCTACGACCTTTGTAAAAAAAAAAAAAAATAGTTTTGCAAGCTTTGAATGAAAGATTTAAATGCATAATGGAGTGCACACAACAACAAACAATTTATTATAAAGAAATATTTTGGTAATAATCACATTATAATGAATAAAGTCGACGCATTTCTAACCAACCAGTGTGGTTCATCATCAGGACTAGGTGAGAGATTAGATCAGTTGTTGAGTTTAAATAGATGTAGGAAAGGAAAAGAAAACCGTTAGAATAACAACTAATTTGACTTTGAAATCCATAACGGTTAGTTCTATTAATTTAATTATTTAATTAAAAAAAATCGTAATGGCTAGTTTGAATATTGAAATTAATAGTTTAATTATATATAAAACTTATTTAGGTCAATTTAATAGTTTAATTATATATAAAAATTATTTTATTTTTATTAATATCGTTAATTGATTATTCAAAATACAAATATTATTTTATTATAATTATATATTATTTTATTGTATATATATATATATATATATAATAATAATAATAAAAATATAAAAATAAAAATAAATAGTTCTATTAATTTAATTATTTAATTAAAAATCATAACGGCTAGTTTGAATTTTGAAATTAAAAGTTTAATTATATATAAAAATTATTTAGGTCAATTTAATAGTTTAATTATATATAAAACTATTTTATTTTTATTAATATCGTTAATTTATTATTCAAAATACAAATATTATTTTATTATAATTATATATTATTTTATTGTAATTCTATTTTAAAAATTAAAATATAAATAAATGAAAAAAAAAATTTATAAATAAATAAATAAATAAATCAAAAAAATAATAAATAAATAAATTAAATAATATAAAAATAAAAATAAAAAGGAAAATTAAGAATATAAGGTAGGGATCCAACACCTGCTTATATTCCAACCGTCATCTCTATTGAGATTTACGGGCCTTTTTTCAATTTCAAGGGCCTCTCTTAACTTACGATGATGAAAGTGATCAATCCTGGCTAAGACCTTAGCCTCTTCGATGTAGATATGATGGTTAGTTTTTTCCACATGTTCAGCTAGGGCAGAGGTGCGAGACCTTCCATGTCTAATGTCAGCTGCATGTTCACATATCCTTTGGCTAATGGACCTACCCCTTTCACCAATGTAAGGCATCCCACAGGAACAAGGAATAAGGTAGACACCTTTTCCATCCCATGGGTTCACCGGATCTTTAACCGAGTTAAGAGAGCTACGAATCGTGTTAAGGGGTTTGAAGGAAGAGGAAACCTTATGCTTCCTAAGAATTCTAGCAATCCTATCAATGGTACCCTGAATGAAAGGAAGCCTTACATTGCAGGACCATTGATTAGGATCATTTTTATTTTTAACCAAGGGACCTATTTCTGCTTTAAGAAAAGCTTTAAGTCCTTGTGACTTACTATAACCATTAGAACAAAAAACATTAAGGATATGGGTCTTTTCTCCCTCAAGGTGAGACTCATCAGAGATTCTCAATGCCCTAGTGGCTAAGGTGTTGAGGACGCCTAACTTTTGAGCAGGGAAATGATGTGAATCCGTGCGAAGATATTGTTCAGTATGGGTTTTTTTACGAAAAACATGATGTGAGAAAGAACCATCTTCCTTTCTACAGATAAGAATGTCAAGGAAACGAAGGCTCCCATCCACCTCATAATCCATGGTAAATTGTATGGAGGAAGATTTACTATTAAGATGAACATTAGCCAAATGATATGTGAACATGCAACTGACATTAGACATGGAAGGTCTTGCACCTCTGCCCTAGCTGAACATGTGGAAAAAACTAACCATCATATCTGCATCGAAGAGGCTAAGGTCTTAGCCAGGATTGATCACTTTCATCATCGTAAGTTAAGAGAGGCCCTTGAAATTGAAAAAAGGCCCGTAAATCTCAATAGAGATGACTGTTGGAACATAACCAAGTGTTGGATCCCTGCCTTATATTCTTAATTTTCCTTTTTTTATTTTTATTTTTATATTTTTTAATTTATTTTATTTTATTTTATTTTTTATTTTTATTTTTATTTATTTTTTATTTTTTTTATTAGTATTAGTATTATTATTATTATTATTATTATTTTTCTTTTTTCTTTTTTTTTTTCCTTTTTTTTCTTTTTTTTATAGAATTACAATAAAATAATATATAATTATAATCAAATAATATTTGTATTTTGATTAATCAATTAACGATATTAATAAAATAAAATAATTTTTATATATAATTAAACTATTAAATTGACCTAAATAATTTTTATATATAATTAAACTATTAATTTCAATATTCAAACTAGCCGTTATGATTTTTTAATTAAATAATTAAATTAATAGAACTAATTATTTTTATTTTTATATTTTTATTATTATTTATTTATTTATTTATTTTATTTTTTATTTATTTATTTTTTATTATTATTATTTTTAAGACAGAATTACAATAAAATAATATATAATTATAATAAAATAATATTTGTATTTTGAATAATTAATTAACAATATTAATAAAAATAAAATAATTTTTATTTATAATTAAACTATTAAATTGACCTAAATAATTTTTATATATAATTAAACTATTAATTTCAATATTCAAACTAGCCGTTACGATTTTTTAATTAAACAATTAAATTAATAGAACTAACCGTTATGGATTTCAAAGTCAAATTAGTTGTTATTCTAACGGTTTTCTTTGCCTTTCCTACATCTATTTAAACTCAACAAGTGATCTGATCTCTCACCTAGTCTTGATGATGAACCACACTGGTTGGTTCGAAACGCGTTGACTTTGTTCATTATAATGTGATTATTACCGAAAGATTTCTTCATAATTTATTGATGGATCACAGAAGCCAAAAATCTATTTATAACAAATAATTTCACCACTCCTGTTGTTTCATGAGGAATTAACGGAATTAATATTTCAGTAAGTAAATTAGAGTTGAAATGAAATGAACAACATTGTTGTTAAGTCATTATTTTGCTTGTTTTATCATTTGCTTAACGTTAAAAAAGTTGGGAAGTTATCAATTTACACGATTATAACAATATGTAAACTTGCTCTTGATATGATTGACTTCTGGATCACTTGCCTCATTACATTTCACCCAAAACGAGATCGATAAGGAGCGATAATGATTTCCATTTAAAGCATCAAAAGTTACTTGAAAAATTCTTATTATCTAGCAAAGTATTATCCATTCGGTACTTGTCCCAACTGCTCAAAAAGTATTTGGGTAATTTCTAATTCACTGCTGAATTATAGCTATGGTTGTTGTTTGATATGTGGTTTAGTGGGAATCTCATTTTGAGATTATACACTTTTACATTTCTTTTTTCTTTTAAATATTTTTGAGGATTATATGAAAACTATATTTTAATAAAAAAAATTATTAGCTAGCAATCATTTTTTTTGCGTCACTAATTTTGCATAATTATTTGACCTTTCTCTTAATTCATTCTGACTTAAACATAATGAAATTATCATTTTTAAATAATAGAATCCATCTCCTGCTCCATACAACAAGATGCCTTGTGATTCGACATCAAAAAAAGCCATCAATTTGTTTTTAAACCACTATTCTTATTGAGTTTTCTCCCCTACTCTATAGGAAATGACGCAATATGTTGAGCCCATTGACTAAACACTAAATATCGAAGGAATGTATTTTTTATTCAAAAGATTAAATTGTTTCTAACAAACCATATTATTTAGATCATTATTAATGGAAGGGCCTTAAAAGCTTTTGTTTGTGAATTCTCTACCCATTTCCTCAAATTTAGTTCAATAGATTCCCCTCACCAAACATTTTTCAATCATGTCAGTACCTCCGCTTCTAGCCACACTTGTTTTGAATAGTCACAATCCATTATCAAATGACCATTTCTCTCAACATTGAGTTTGAAAATAGCACATGTGCCAAATCCCTCCCAATTCCTCTTATGTAATCTATCCCAAGTTAATACTTTGTTCATCAATAGTTACCACATAAACAAGTTCTTTGTTTTATAATAAAATTTCAACTTTCAAAGATAGTGCCACCATTATTGAAGTTCTCTTCTTCCTTTTGCTACTTCTTGCCTATGAAGCCCAATTTTTGTATCATAATTCATACCTACCTCCATATCAAAGTTGTAAGTGAATCTGAAATGTTGGCCAACATGTAGAAACATCTGTTCATTAGTTATGGAATCATTTTTTGTGACAATAAGTGGTATTTTCCACTCACAACCCATGCATCCTCCCTAATTTGAATCGATGTGTGTTTGCCCACTTTCCAAGATGGCCCTCACCCCCCACCCCCCCACCCCCACCCCACCCCTCCCTCTAATTAAAAAATAAAAAACTCCACAATTACCTTCCATATCACTCTAATATTATGCTTAAATTTCTCAACCCTCCCTATGCAATCTTCAACTGTGTCCAAATAAATATATTTTTGAATCTCCACTTAACACTCTTAGCTTCCAAATATTTTGATAAAAGGTAAATATTCTTAAGGTCCCATCCCCCCCAACAATTTTAGATAGCCAATTTGTCCCATTTTACACACAAAATCACCATTTTTGGCTGATTTTCCTTGTAAAAACCTAAAACTTATCCTTTGAAGGGTTGTTGCAATTTCGATGATGCCAAAACTGTCTTCTTCTTTAGCTCCTCAAAGGCCCTATGCTAATCCTTTCCCCACTTGAAGCACTTTCCACAAGTATTGTGCCACCTAAAAAAAACTCCTAACATTTAAACATTAGTAGGAAACAACCATTTCATGGTGGCCTCCATCTTTGAAGAATATGTCTCCAGCCCTCTTCCCCCTATCACATACCCCATATACACCAAATATTGTTGTGTAAAGTCACACTCCTTGAGATTTTCTATTCAACTAATGCTTCGTTAAAGTCTCTAGCACCTGCATCAAATGCGAGATGTGTTCCTCCCATGTAGCATTGTATACCAATATATCATCCAAATAAACTATAACAAATGAATCTATAAAACGGTGCAATATATCATTCATTAACCTCATTAACATAGTTGGTGCATTGCATAGGTTAAATGGAAATACTAACTACTCATGCAAACCTTGCTTAGCTTTGAAGGTGGTCTTCTAAGTATCTTCTTCTTTGGCTCAAACTTGGTGATATCCAAAATTTAATTCCATTTTGGTCAAGTATTTCACTTCTTTCAACAGATCCAGTAGATCATCTATTTTGGGTAGGGGGTACCTATTCTTGAGTGTAATTTTCTTCAGCACCCTATGATCTATACACATTCGCTAAGTCCCATCCTTCTATCGAACAATGATGATGAGTGACTCACATTGTGATGTACTCGGTCGAATGATCTATTGTCCTAGTAGTTGTTGCAAATGCTTCTTCACCTCACTTGCTTTTATAACAAACTATTTGTATAGTCTAATGTTTGGAAATGGGGAGTCCGACAATAGTTGGGTCTCATGCTCCACTTCCCTTTGAGGTGGTATCCATTTAGGCTCTTGGAACCCCTCCATGTATGCTTGTCGCAACTTTTATAATTGTTGTTTTTGTTTCTTAGTACACCCCTATATGGATACCATTTCTTTTATTGGCTCTTCTATACAATGATTTTCTTTAAAAAACAGTAAAACATTCTTCTTGCTAGAATTGATCAGTTTCTTAGCTTAATTAGCACTTACTAGCAAAATTTTGCACTTGCCCTTGTGTGCATTGATGGTCAAAGATTTTCCATCGTAGATGATGCGTTATTGGTTGGCTCTCCACATGAAGATTGCATCCCGCATGTACATATAGGTACTTCCAAACACCACTCCACATACATCAAGATGAACTACATCTAATTGTACTTGATCAATAAAATCAACATTGAAAACTAATCTAATTTTTCACTTTGACAACTAATCTAATTTTGCATTGTTTGGTTACCTTTATTTCTGCTTCTTTATTTACCCATCCCAATGGATATGATTTTGGATGATCACAAATTTCCAATCCCAGTTTTTTGACCAAATCTATTACAATGAGATTCGTCTGTGATATTGGGTAAAACATAGCATTAATCTTTGTCTTCTTGACCTATATCTTTATGTGGAAGAGTTTTGTCATTTCCTTCTCTTCCTGTTGCTGAATTCTACTCAGATTCACCTCCATGTGTTCTGATGTATAGGAAATCTTCTCATCTATGTCAGAGCTACTTTCAACCTAGTTGCTTGAATAAGTGGCCAAGGGTGAACCAAGTTCGAGTGAGTGTTAAACTGGAGAATTGAAGTCTCGATTGAGTGTTGGAACAAGAACAAGGGAATCAAGGTTTGGTTGATAGTGTTGGAATAAGAACAAGGGGTGAATCAAAGTCTAGATGAGACTTGGATGAGGTGCCAAATCTTGGAATTGGATGAATGACTAAGTGTTGAGGCCAAAAGCGCATTGGGTTGTTGTAAGGAATTTTTCCACACTTATATATAAAACATTTTTGGGTGCTAGGTTTGCTTTGGGTCCCCATCTATATATTTGTGTCTCTTGCATTATTGTTTATGGATGTGAAATTGATGTAAATTTGGGTAAAATATAAAATTCTACTAATGACTTGAAACATTTAAAAAGGTAAAGTCTAAATTTAGTACAACCAACTTGGACATACGATTAGGAAGACAAATGTATATGTAAATTTAGGTAAAATATAAAATTCTATGTCTCTTGCATTATTGTTTATGGATGTGCAATTGATGTAAATTTAGGTAAAATATAAAATTTTACTAATGACTTAAAACATTTAAAAAGGTAAAGTCTAAATTTAGTACAACCAACTTGGACATACAATTAGGAAGAATGAATGTATATATAGAAAATTAGGTAAATATAAAATTCTACTAATGACTCAAAACATTTAAGAGGTATAGTCTAAATTTAGTAAAATTAAAATATAAAATTCTACTAATGACTTGAAACATTTAAAAAGGTATAGTCTAAATTTAGTACAACCAACCTGAACATACAATTAGGAAGACAAATGTATATGTAAATTTAGGTAAAATATAAAATTTTACTAATGACTTAAAACATTTAAAGAGGTATAGTCTAAATTTAGTACAACCAACATGGACATACAATTAGGAAGACAAATGTATATAAAAAGTTCGAGCATTTTTGTTTAATAACTTTTAAAATAAAGTGTACTTAATTTTTGTTTTAAAATGATATTTAAACAAATACCATAAAAGAATTATAGTAAATTAGATATTTGTAACAATTAAATCAATTTTTTTACATTTTTATTTACGATATTTAAATTTCAAATTAATATTTATTAATATTAAAAATATAAGTTAAATTTAAAATTCCGTATATCATAAATGTGTTACCAAATTCATATTTTTTTAACGTTAAAACCTCCAAAAAAAAAATAATCAGTTTCGACCACTATTCTCAACTAATTAAGAACAATTCATTCACTTCCTAAACCTTCAAAAATATGGTTACCGATAACTAG